>JANHGL010001484.1:0-10199 GCA_024611195.1 Ceyx melanurus
TTGAGCTGTCCTGGGGTGGGGTTGATATGGGACAGGGCTGGGTGCTGGGGAGCTGCCATGGGACCAGGCTGGGCTCTGGGGGGCAGCTGTGGGGCTGGGCTTGGTGCTGGGGAGCTGCCATGGGGCCAGGCTGGGCTCCCTTCCCACTGCCTCCTGATGGGAACATCTGGTTGGGAGGTGACAGATGCTCCCATGGGATGCTCTGGCCCCATGGCTCTGTGGACCTGGCATGAGTGTGACTGGTGACTGGCATTCTGGGTGACAAGTAGCTGGGGTGATGGGAGTTTACTCTGGTTGCTTATTTTTCTGGAATAGCTTAAGAGGAGCATTTCAAGGGAAAGGTGTGAGCTCCCTGCACCAAGAGCACTCCTGGCACAGCTGATCCTCGAGCATCCAGCCCCAGCTATGACAGAGCCAAACCACGAGGAAACAGCCCCACGACCAGCACACGAGAGCAGGTAGAGGTCGGGCAGCCTCGTGTGCTGCCCACGTGCTGCCGACTCTTGTGTTGGGAAGCTGCTCTCAGGGGTCTCCTCTCTGCTCTGCAGGTCTGAGCTAGAGCTCCCCTCTCCGTGCACAGGGTCCTTGGCTCCTTGAGAATCTTGTCCTGCTCCCCCCTGCCCACCACCTGGGCAGGGGCAGTGGGGAGAGGAGACTCTGGGAATCGCTGCCTGGCATTTTCCTCTTTGACGGCCCACGGCCACTGGAGCCCAGTCCTGTCCTGGTCCTGCCCCTGTGGGAGCGTGGGAAGAGCAGCGGGGACGGAGCCACCGCGTGTCCTCCTCGCCGGCTCGCCATTAATCACCGGCTGCGGGGGCATCGGGCCCCTGCTTAAAATGCACCGAGAGTGCCGAGGTGAGAGCAGGAGCTCGAGAGAGCCTCTGCTAATCTGCTCCCTCGGAGACGGGCTACCTTCGGCCTGTTAATCAGTTGCAGTAATTACAATCCCAACTTTACATGTGGAATGTTAATTAAAGGATGGGACGCAGGGACCTGCAGCCTGGCAGCGAGCGGCGTGCCCAGCAGCGAGGGGTCAGGCTGGGCTGGGGGCTGTGTGGGGGTAACCCCAGTGTCCACAGCTCATCTGCTTCTCCTCCCTGCAGCCGTGGTGATGGTGCTGAGCCGTGGTGATGGTGCTGAGGAGCTGTGGTGAAGCTGGGCAGGAGACCAGCTACCCCCACTTGCTGGCAGTTCTGTGTGGTGGTGGTTGCTGGTCTGAAACTGCTCTTGTCACTACAGTCTCTTTGATGATGGGTGTGAAGGTTTGGTGAGGGAATAGGACATTGCAAGTGGGGGCCCAGAGCTCTCCTTGCTGCAGCAGCTCTGGCCTTCTTGTAACTCCCACCCCCCCGGTGCCCCAAACCTACCCATCTCTGGGCTGGGCACCCCACGTCCCTCTGCATCTCTGTCCTGTGCTCCAGCCTCTGACCATCACCGTGGCCTTCTGCCCAACTCACCTCAATGCCTGGGTTGCCCCACACTGTCCCAAAGCTGGACGTGGGATGCAGAGGTGGCCTTGCAGGGGGAACGGCAGGGTTGGCTGGGGGATACGCTGCTGGCTCATCCCTCTGCCCTGGCAGCATTCACCTGCCTGTCTGGCCATGGGAAGCCCTGCTCTGGGGACAGGGATCAGCATTTTCCTTCCTGAACTTCATGAAATCCCCCTCAGTGGCACTCAGCCTCATAGCTGGCGAGGAGATCTGGGGTCCTCGTGCTGGGGCCCTGCGCTGCTCTCGCTGGCAGCTCCAGCCCTCAGCAGGGTGCTCACACCCAGGCTGGCAGCTGGCAGGTGATGGCACATGGGCACCCGAAGCCCAGGGTGCTGCCCGTCCGCCCAGCAGGCAGAGCCCTGGTGACGTGCCCATCTCTGCCTCTGCAGAGCCCCATGCCACAATGCTTTGAGAAGCATCTGTCTGACCAGCACCGAGCTGCAGTCGTCCCTTCCCTGTCCCTGAGGGATGCGCCACGTGCCACCAACTTGCAGCCCTTCCAGCGCCGGTGCCCTTGGCTCTGGTCACCTGTCCCGGGGAGCCCCATGGTGCTGGGACTCTGGGAGAATTACAGGAGTCTCTGGGGTGGTGGGAGCCCAGGCGTGGGGTGCCAGCTGAGCCTGGACCTGGCAGATGCTACTCTCTAGTCCCTACAGCATGTCTGGGCCTCGCTGAGTGTGGGGATTTGGTGGAGGGGGAGTGGTGGGGGAGCTGGCGGAGGTGGGATCAGCCCCAGTTGCGGCTGGGGAGTCATTAAAACCCCGGTCAGCAGCAGCCGGGGAGCGGCACAGAGTGATCTGCCGGGGCGGTGGTGCCCTGGATTAGTGCTGCGAGCTGCTGAAGGAGAGCAGAGAAGAGGCGTGAGCTGAGAGGAATGACAAAGAGGGGAAGGAGAGGAAGAAGCCTGGGAGGAGGGGGAGGAGGAGGGGGGAGGATGGATCAGTGCCGCAGGCAGTGCGGGGTGCTCCAGCAGCGATGCTTTGCTGGCCCAGCATCTGCCCGGTCCCCGAGCAGGGTCTGGAGTCCTGGTGTGTGTGTCCTGTTGGCCCGGGTTGCCCAGTCCCGTGGCAGCCCCCTCCTCTCGGTCCCTGGGGCTGTTGAGCTCCTTTCTGGGGCATTGCTTTTGTTTTCCTCCTGGAGAGGTGGTGTTGCTGGGTCACTCGGGTCTCTCACTGTCACTTTCCCATGGGGTCTTAACCAGGTTCACTAAAGCTCTTCTGTCTCTCCATCCACGCTGGTCATAAATCTGGGGCTTGTCTCGCCGGGCTCTGGGTTGTTGCCAGTCTTCAGATGATCCGTCTTCTCAAAATGAGGGATGCTTCTCCTGGCATTTCTAACTCCCTCCCATCACCGGCGGCGTTGGAAAGGGCAGGGGGGAGGCCGCGCGCTGCGGCAGACGGCTCCAGAGGCAGTGCCGGGAGCTGCGCACCCGCGGGAGGGCCGGTGGGGTGCGGAGCTCTGCGCGGAGCCAGCGCCTGGGCAGGTGCTGGGGGGGGTTCCATCATCCCGCCCGTCCCAGAGGCTCCGCCGCCGAGGAGCCTTGGCAGCATGAACGCCGTGCCAAGGTAAGGGAACGAGGGCTGGCGCTTCCCGGAGCTGGGTGGGATGGCCTGGCAACCGCCATGGCAGAGGTGGGCACTGGAGTGGGTGACGGGCCTGTGTTTTGCCAGGAGAGCTGATGCTGTGGAGCCACAGCTGGCAGGGGAACCCAGAAAGCTGCTGGAGCTCCCTGAGGAACAGCACTGGTGGTCAGTTTTGCTCCCATGTATTTGCTCTCCAGGTTTGGCATCCATGGTCCCTCAGGATCTTGCTGGCGTGGAGCAGCGGGGCTGGAGCTGTGTCCCGGGCTGCTCTAGGCACGGGATGAGGGGTGCATGTGGTTGGAGATGCTGGTGGGCTGGAGCTGAGTGTGGTGGCTGTCATATAGGCCAGGAGCCCTCCTCCAGCTGGAATGAGGGATTCCCCTGTTCCCCGGATGATTTCTAGTGACCGACCACAGGCAGCTTCTGTAAAATACAGCCAGGGAGTAGCTGATGGTGAGGGAAAGGGTTTAAGACCCTTAATGAAAGGAGGAGCAGGATGGATCTGATGGACTCATCTCTGGGTAGCTGAGTAGTCACCTTGAGAGCTGCGTGTGTGCAGGCAGGGGCAGGGCTTTGTGGACTGCTGGAGTCAGGAATGACTGTGAGGACCGTGGGTGGCTCGTGGGGTCTCATTTTGTTGGGACTGCAGAGCAATGCC
The DNA here is from genome assembly GCA_024611195.1 of Ceyx melanurus. Taxonomy (NCBI): domain Eukaryota; kingdom Metazoa; phylum Chordata; class Aves; order Coraciiformes; family Alcedinidae; genus Ceyx; species Ceyx melanurus. Next base: position 3,732 of record JANHGL010001484.1, read on the forward strand.
AGGCTGCTTGCGCTGTGGAGGGCAGCACTGGCACAGCTCGGGGCCTCCTGTCTCTCCCCACAACTGCAGGTCGCAGGCAATTTGGGGTCCAAGGGACCATCTTGTCCAACCCCCCTACCCTAACAGGGTCACTCAGAGCAGTGGGCCCAGCAGCAGTGTCCAGGTGGGGTTGGAATCTCTCCAGAGGAGGAGACTCCACAACCTCTCTGGACAGCCTGGGACAGGCTCTGGCACCCTCACAGCGGAGAACTTTCTCCTCCAGTTCAGATGAAACCTCCTGGGTTCCAGTTTGTGCCCCTTGTTTCCCCTTGTCCTGTCACTGGGTACCACTGCCCAGAGTCTGGCCCCATCCTCTTGCCCCCCGGGGCCCTTTTAGCTCTTTCTCAGCATTGATCAGCTCCCCTCTCAGGCTGCTCTTCTCCAGCTGGACAACCCCAGGTCTCATGACATGGCCCTTTCCCTCCCTTCTTGGAGCTCCTTGGATCTGCTCCATGGCACCTCTCTGTTGTTCCTCGGGTACCATTTCACAGATGTGTTTTGGTCACATGGAAGGTGGCTCATGAAGGTTGTAGTGCTGGTCCCAGAGCTTCTGTTGATGGGGATCCCACTTCAGGACACCTTCATCCTTCTGTGCTAGAAAGTGCTGGCGTTTCTCCATGCACCTACTTTCTCCTGGCAAAGCACCAGCTAGATCACCAGGAGAGGTGCACCGAGGCTTTCTCTGTGCTTCCTCTGCTTGCTCGCCAGCTGGGTCCCTCTTGTGGGTGCTGGGACCCTCCTGCCATCTGCCTTGGTCTCCCATCCTCTGATGGGGCAGGCTGCCTGTTGAGTTCCTCCTCAGTGACCTGAAAACCCTCCCTGTGCTAGAGATGGAACCAGGGAGCCATGGGCAGCTCACAAGGGGGTTGGCTCCCAGGGGCCACGAGAGCCTGAGCTCCACTGAGCCCTTTCTTGTGCGAACTCCTTGAAACTGCTCCAGGCAGTGGCCCTGCCAGGACCATGGGACCGTGGGCTATAGGTGCCCAGCTCCTGGAGAGCAGATTGGCACCTCCTGCTTGGCTGGGGATGGCCAGGAGAACTAGGACGTGGTCCTGTCAGCCCCCCTTGGGCACAGAGCCGAGGGGAGGCAGCTGGCTGGGGGCAGGACTGTGATGGCTCTGCTGGGGACTCAGGGCTGTGGCACGGGCACCACCACACTCTGCCCTCCTTGGGTGGCACAACTGTGGCATTGGTCTCCAACTGGGGGTGGCCAGGGCAGGAGCTGGCGACACTGGTGGTGGTGTGTGGCAGGGCATGACCCTCTGTCCTGGGCAGTCCTGTTCTGAAGCAGTGCCAGATGCTTTCTGTGCAGTGCGAGTTTTGCCATCTTGTTCATTTTAGGGATTAATTAAAGTGTCTCTCCTCTCTCCCTCCTTTCCTCCCTCCCTCCTCCTCCTCCGTTCCATACAGCTGCACATGGCTTGTAGGGTCATGCTTGTTTACATCGGTTGTATTTACACTAATGGGTGTTTGTTTTGGGAAAAACAGCAGAAATCTTGTAAAAACAAATGTTCTCTGCGTCGCACAACTGCCCGGTTGGGGTGGAAGTTCCTGGGGTGGGTGCCATACTCAACCCCCTTCCAGCTGCACTTTACCCACCACAGCGGGTACCCTGGTCTGGGCATGGGTGGCTTCCAGCATCCATTGCTTACTGGCCATGAGGCATCATCTGAGGCGTGTGAGGACCTCGAGATGAGTGGGTGGGTTTTGTGGGTTTTGAGCCCCTGTCCCATGCCCCGGCAGTGGCCACTGAGCAGGACAAACCCCCATCCCGGAGCGGGGTCGCTGCCAGGGCAGCCAACGGATTGGTGCTCCTTCACCAAGAGGCTGGACGTGGGGAGAGCGTTTAAGAAGAAGAAAGAGAAAGGGGAGGGAGGAAGTGTAATTATTTTTTCCAAGTGGTTCTCAGCTGCTGGATGCCTTTAAAGTTCCCTTTGTGTTGTGGCGGGTCAGGCCGGGCAGAGCCTGGCCCGGAGCGGCGCGGTGCCGGCCGCCTTTGTCGGCGTGCCCGCGGTCTCGGTTATTAGCTGGCATACGGAGACCCAGAGCCTCAGATCTTCTGTGCGGCTGGTGGGAGAAATAAGCAGAGCTGCCTTATCACGCTCATTTAACTGGTTAATACATCTTCAGAGCAAATAATGCAGTCTGTGGGTGAATTGCTTAACCAACCTCATTACTATTGTGCATTTAGCAGCTTGGAGGAAGATAATACCTTTCAGGTTTGACCCAATTTTAGTTTTTGTTGTCATAACCATGGAAAATCGACCTTCAGAGACCCTCAGCAGTGAGCCTGAATAGGAAGTGATTTACAGCAAAAGTGCTGTGCAGAATGCTTAATGCACTTGTGCAGAAAAACAGGCTGCAGCCGTTGTCCTGGCGTCCCTGTCCCCCGCAGCACCTCGTCCTGGCATCCCCATCCTGGTATCCATATGTCCTGCAGCACCTTGCCTTGACATCCCTGTCCTGGCATCCCTGTGCCCTGCAGCACTTCATCATGGCATCCCTGTCTCCCTGCTCCTGAGCAGGTGCTGCCTGAGAGTAGTTGTGCAGGATTGGATCCGGCTGTACTTGTGTTTCCCTTGCCTGCCAGGTGCAGTGGTTCCCTCCTCGTGGTGCTGGGATGCTCCTCAGGTGAGCCAGAGTGGGACTGGTGTGGGCACCCCCTTCCCTGAGCTGCTGGCCATCCCCACAGTGCTGGGGCTGCTCGTTGTGGCTGCACAGGACCCCTGATGCTGGGGACTTGTCACCACTGCCTGGGACAGGAGGGAAGGGTTTGTCCACAGGGCAGGTTTTGGGCTTGGTGGGTGCTGTGCTGGGTTCCCGGCCTGCCCCTCTGGCTGCTCACACCCCCCGTGCTGCCTCAGAGCATTAGGGGGCAAATGACATGGCAGAGGTGATGTTCTGATGGCAAAACTGAAAACTAAATTGCAGGAGGACTGTGGGGCTGTGAAGCCCAGAGGGGTCATACCCCACAGACTGCCAGGGGGCCTGGGCACAGCTGATGGATCCCCTCCACCCCGTGGCTCCTGTGGTGCTTCCTGGGACAGTTTCCTTCATCCTTTTGTTCAAGATGGTTTCTCCTTCCATTGGCTGCCCATCTTCCCCAGCTCCTTTATCTCAGCACAGCACCTTTGGTCTGATGGCTGTGTGCAAGGGCTGCACTAATTGCACGTTGCCCAGTGCCAGGCTGGGTGAACCAGCTGAACCCAGGCTGAGGTGCCCCCTCCCCGCTCCGCTCTTGACGAGCACTTTGCCTTCCAGGGTGCCCAGCCTGCACCCTCTGGGCCAGGTGGGGCTTCTGAGGTGCTGGGGTGTGCAAAGTGAGCGTGTGCCCCGTGGTGCTTGTCTGGAATTGCCCTCTGTCCGCCCGGTGTGTGCCGTGGGAGGCAGTGGCAGCCCCGACGCCGCGCCAGCAGCGTTCCCACGGGTGAGATGTCACCCGCGCCTGGCGGAGGTGGTTCCCGTCCCTCCGCTTCTGTCTGCGGCAGGCAGAGACTTTCCCAGCTCCGGCAGCAGGGCTGCGTGGGACCTTCCTCTCACTCAGACGGGGAGGAGGGTGGCAGGAAGGTGACAAACCTTCCTCCCCTTTCCCAGAGGCAGCTGCGAGCGTGGCTCTGCCACCCAAGCCTGGCTCCGTGCTGCTGCTGCTGCTGCTGAGGCACGTGGGTGGTCCCCGTGGTTTGGGATGCAGTGACAGCAGAGCTCGGGGCTGGGGGAGCATTGGGAGCTGGTGGTGCCCACGGGGTGCTGGGTCCCCCACCCCACCCCCAGCACCCCACTGGAAGGATCTGCCCACTCCTGCGGGGTCTGTGGGCAGAGCAGGGTGCTGCGTTGGGGTCAGTGGAGCCAGGGGGATGCTGCATCAGGGCTGTTCTTCTCCCTCCTCTCCCCGTGCTGGAGCGGGGGCACGGAGCGGGCAGCTAATATTAGATTGCTTTAATTCTGCTGTTTTGCAGCTAAAGGAGAAGCTGCTCCCTCAGCGCAAGAGTTGAAACTCTTTAGCCTTCCTCTGTGTCACCTCTATGGCCATGGATACCTCCAGGTGTGACGTAAGTGAGACTCGGGGAAAAAAACATCTTCTGTTCAGCATCAAAATCCTATTACCAAGCGCCGTGTTCTGCTGCACAGATATCGGGCTCGGCGCTGATAAGTGGGAAATAGCTCCCGATCCGGGCAGGAGCAGGAGCTGTATCTCGGGCTGCACAGGCTCCGAGCGCTGCTTCAGTGCGTTTGCTGCTGGAAGAGTCTCCGCTCCCCCCTCCTCTGCAGCCAAAGGGGAGGAATCACTGCGGGCATTCACCTCCCCAGTCCCCTCCAGTGCTGCCCCGGGGAGGGGGATCTCTCCATCCCCCCCACTGCCACCACTGACCCCGCTGCGCTTGGCTAAGCACCCTCCAGGGAGCCACTCTGGCGTGGGGCAGCTGTGGGGGCTCAGTCGCCCCAAGATGAGCGGGCACAGCCCTGGCCCTGCCCCTCCTGCAGCAGCTGCAGCCGCTGTCCCTGCAGATACTGGGGGCACCTGCCCTCCTCATTTCCCACCTCCTCCCCGGGGTGCTGCCAGCTGCGATAAACCCTCTCAGCTTTCCCGTGCGTGGCCGGCTCGATGTAATCGCCGAGTTCTATTGTGTAGTAAAAGCCAGTCGGCTCCTGGGGAGATGCCCTGTGGGGATGACAATCCATTTCCCACTCCTCCTGGGGCTTGTCCCTGCTTTCCCGGGGCTGGGGGACACACACACGTGGCAGGAGTGGGGCTGCTGCTGGGATCCCACCCTTCCCTGCGCCGGTGGGGAGCTTGCCAGCCCCATCCCTGGCACGCACGCCGGTTGGCTTGGAAAATAGAAAGAGCTGAATAAATCTGAGTGTGTTCAGCTCATTTTATGGATGCTGTCGGGTTCTCCCCTCTGTTCGGAGTAGTCTGTGCTCACCACACGTGTGTAGGGAAGAAGTTCTGTCTGGGGTAAACCCTGCAATGCAAGTGTGGAAGCTGGAGCTAAACCAGTTTGTACTGGAAGTGGAGTGTTGGGGAGGGCACCCAGGGGTGTGGTCTCCAGTACTGCCCGGAACCGGGCTGGGGTTTTTGGGAGAGGGCTTTTGGTTGATGAACCCTGGGGGAAGTGATTTGAGGGGCTCAGGGAGGAGCTGCCCTGTCAGGGATTTTTGGGTAAGTTCTTTGCCCTGGGTGGTGCAGGAACTCGGAGGACATGACCCTCCTGTTCTTCCTCTCAGGCTTAAATATGGACCATGCCTCAAGCACCCACGTTGATTGGTTGGACTCAGTGATCTGAAAGGTTTCTACCAACCCAAGTCATTCTGTGACTGTAATTCTGCCCAGTGCTCCATGTCAGGGGCAGGTGGTGAGCAGGGCGTGTGCTGTGTCAGGGTGTGAGCCGAGGGGGGATGTGTTTGTGACTAGAAACCCCCCAGGAGCCGGGACAGCTGAATCCCAGCTGAACCCCCAGCTCTACTCTGTTCCTGGAAACACCCAAATAACCCAAGGCAGAGAGAAAAGGGACTGATGACACCGGGGGAGAGGAGAGTAGGGGGACTTGGGGACTTGGGCTGTGACAGACTGATGTTGAAGGGGATGGGGAACCTGAACCTGTACTGAGCTGCACTCCAGCTCTGCACACTCATCAGGAGAGGAGCCTAATGAGTGGGACTAATGAGGCAGAAGGGGAATTCCAGCAAGTTTGGGGAGTCTGCGGAGTTCCTGTGCCACGCACTGATTCTCTGGGGGGTTTCTGTGGTGTCTCCTCAAAAGCAGTGTTGTGTTCCCATTGTGGAGATGGTGCCTGCTTGGCATGCCTGGGGTTCATGGCAGAGCCTGATGACTGCACCTTGGAGCTGGGTGACTGTGGTGCCGGTCTTGGCATGTCTGTGTGCTCCAGCCCGCTCCCAGGGACAGAGGGATGGGTGACACCAGGGGTGTCCATCCCTGCTTTGGTGGCTGGGGATGCTGGAGATGGGAAATGGGTGTCATCAGTGGGGATGTGTTGCCAAGGGCTGCACATCTCCCTGCTCTGTGCGCCGATGGAGATTGCCCTGGGTGTGAGCCCCCCAGCAGCCTGGCCACCTCCTGAGCTGGAAGGCTGTGTAGCTGCAGGGACAGTTCTGTGCCATGTTTGTGATGCTTCTGCCCATCTCCCTGTGCATCCTCCCCTGGTCAACCTCTGAGAGTCTCCATGGGCTGCCCATCAGCTGTTTCCCAGCTCTCCTGCCCCTTCACCAGGGCTGCTGCACCCTTGGAAGTGTTGCTTCTGCCTGTCACTGCACTGCTTCTTTTAGTGGGATGCTGCTGTAACGGGTGTTTGGGGGATGCTGGTGGCTTTACCTGGCCCCAGACAGCAGCCTCCCCCCAGGACTGCTGCAGAGCCAGCCCAGGGGCTCCCGGATCTCTTTTCACTTGCCTCCTGGTTTTGGCTGGTTTGG
>JANHGL010001487.1:0-10231 GCA_024611195.1 Ceyx melanurus
CTCTTGTGCTCTAGCTTGCACCCATTGCCTCTTGTCCTGTCATTGGACGACATTGAGAAAAGTCTGGCTCCATCCTCTCTACACTCAAAAATTTTTAGTGTTTCTATGCCTTGGTCTGTTGGGAGTAAACTTTACTCTGTATTGCATGTGCCTCTTAGTGGCAGATTAATTTATTTTTTCAAGTGGACTGCAGACTGAAGAACTGCAATGCAACTGCAAATGGAGCAACCTGCAACAGCTCCAGGTGCTGTAGAACCCCAGCCTGTGCAGCCAGCTGTGGTGGGCCTTCACTTGTGACTGACCATTTTGCCTGAGGCAAACAAGGAAGCACAATGTGCCTGGAGCAGTGCACCTTGAGCTCTTTGGACAAATATGGTACCCCAGCCTTTGAAAAAGTATTAAATGTGTCTTCTCAAAACTTAAGTTTATGTTACACAGCTATACACCAGCAGTCCTTGAGGGAAAACTACCCTGTGGTAAAAATATTCCATCTAAAGAATTATTTTACCCTTTAAATAAAAGCATCCTAGCAGTCTGTAAATCACTTTGGTAAGAACACAAGGGAACATCACAGAACTGTTTGAGCTCATGACTAGGTTTTGATATGCTTAGGATCATCCTACAAAAACTACAGTTTTGGAATGTATTTTTTTCACAGAAAAAAAAGAAGGGTGGATATATTTGATACTTGTATGTGCCAGTTGTTTTTAATAAAATGCTGCTAATGACTACCATGGTTAGAGCTTGTTCTTCAGTCTTTCTGGTTCTATGCTGGATACCGGGTCACGTTAAGTTGACTTGAGAAGGGCCATGTCTAATCAGTTTATCATAATGAGAGCACGTTTAAATGGGGAAGAGGAGTGGATGTGGGTCTATTGTGTCTTTTTATCTATAGGGACTTGAAGCTGTGCACCGTGACTTTCCCAGTGGTACCAGTACTCCCCAAATAAGGGGATGTGATGATGAAATAAGATGCTGTGATGTGTGAACTGTAGTGGTTCCTCCCACCAAGGTGGCTGCTGGGTGCTTGTGGCTCTGAATAAGGACGTGGTCACCCAGTTGTGTTGCTGCAGTCTGAGGCAGAAATGTCCTTTTGGTAGACTGCAAAGTTACATGGTGTGTAGCATTTAAGTTGGAGGGAAAGAAAATTCACTGTTCTCTCCCCACAGCTGACATCTGTTGTTCTGTTGGGATAGCTAAATCCAGGTTACTGAGGGGGCAGATGTGCTAAAAGAAATCCTGCAAGGAATGGTGGATTAACTTTTGTTCTCATAATTGTTTAGCACAAGCAGAGCAGTACCCAGCATGCCAACCTTGCAAGCCCAGCCTTTCCATCCAGCACAGTGATGCAGTCCTTGTAGTGCTCTTCCAGAAATCTGGGAGGCATCTCACGCTACAGAAACACTTGTCAAGCTTGTACACCTGGTTATTGCTCTGTTGTCTTCTCGAGAGGACATAGTCAACTTCAGATATAGAAAGTCACAGAGCATGGTCTTTATTCAAAAATTCTCATGAAGGCAGCAGCTGTTTTCAGATCAGTCTTCCTTCTAGGTAACGTTATTTGCTGAATGCACCCACCTATCTCCTTTCAAATGATTTCATAAAGGGACATGTAGTTGAAGAAAGGTACTTAAAAAGCGGCTTTAAAAGGTGCTGTGTGTAGTATGTATTGTGCCCGCAAATAACATTTAAGAGTTGGGCAAATAATTATATCTTACCTAAAGTCTGTGCACCAGATGCCATAATCTTGGAAGTTGGACAGGCTGGTAAAATGCAATCCTTGTTCTTTGACAGGTAGACACTCTCCCTCTGTGCTTGGAGAGATGTGTGGTGGCTTCATCCAGAGCATGGCCCTGCTTTGCATGGCTGTGGCCAAGGTCTTGGTACTGGGGGCAGGCAGCAGAACCTCTCCTGTAGGTTTAAGCTGGGCAGAATGCTCATCTTTCAAAAATGCCAACTAATGTTCTCCAGATACCCCCTGCAGCAGCCTCACAGCTGAGCTCCGTGTCTGTGCATCTCTAAAAGGAAAGTTACAAATGGTGCTGCATAGGAAACCACTCAACTGATCAGAACTGCTTGGTGCACATGACGTTTGGAGCTACTATATAGTGTTCACTGCAGGGCAAGGGGAAGAATCAAAAAGTTTCTTCAATAAGATGTTAGAAAAAATACATATAAATGACTACAAAGTATGCACAGCTGTACCAAAGATGTCATTTTCATATGAAGGCAAACAAACCCCTGTATGTTCAAAGATGTATGTTAAAAGACTCAGCTCTCTTGAGGGTCACTAAAGCTTTGTCACAGACTCCAATCAAGAAGTCTTACATGGAAAGTGACAGAACACTCACACACAACACCTTCTTTTTAAATTTATCCTGCTCTTCATGACCCATGTTCACAGAATCATTGCCTAGGAGCAAACCCCTTACTAAGGGGTTTTACAGTATGGCCTCAGCAAAGGTGGACATGATTCAATTCCCAGATATGGTGGAGAAAAAGCAAGCACAGTACAGAATACTGCCTTTTAGAAGCAGTGCTCTATTACCATGAATATAAGAAAAGGAACTGAGAATAAAGATACACTAAATGGTGCCATTTATCCACGTTTCATTACCCAAGAACAAAAGGAAATGAAAAATAATTTTGATGTATTGATGTATGTTAAATTGTTCAAGGGACTTTTTAAACCAAACTCTGCAGCAGATAAAATGAACGTGTCACTGAGGTTGCAAGAAAGGTCAAGCACTTCCTTCAATATCACCAGAATTACATTAAATGGGATTACAAATTCACTTCAAACAAACAAACAAAACAGACAAACTCCCTGCTCTGTGCTTCAGCACACTGACAGATATGATGGGACACATTTTTTTCCAATTGCCTATTTGGAATTCTGGGCTATGTTCCCTCAAGATAGACTACTCCCAATCAGTAAAGTAAAGATTAAAGAAGCGATACTGGACTACTCTACAAGTTTTAGGTAAGAAACTCCACTCCATATTTTGATTAATGAACCTTTCATGTCAGCTTCTTACAGCAATTTCTTTTTAATTAGGTAGAAAAGTGTCAACGTAACAAAGAATATTTGTGTCAGAAAAGGTTAGTTGTCAGTGGATTCAAACAGTCTCTAAAAAAGGTATGTTCTTAAAAGAAATGTTCTTCCCATTGTTGGCAGAATGTGGTCAGACAAAAGGGAGAAAGCTACATGTGATGGTATCTTCACCTGCATTTCAACTTTGAGTGACAGCACATCACCCTCCTCATGAGTCCATATTTTTATCTGAAGAAAATAACACAAATGATTACTATAAAGGAATGATTACTATAAATATTTCAACAATTAAAAATATTACACTTCTAGGACTTCAGATTTTCTCAGTACCTATGAAACTGTATCTGACAGATGAAAGGCAGATGAGTTAGTCAAGATTAGTTTTACACTAAAACATAGCACAATGTAAGTAAAATAAAATACACTGATAAGAGTAATGACATCACACAGTTTTAATTACATCTGGTTAGGGATAGTTGAACTAGCTTGCAAGTGGAACTGAATGAGCTAGTGGCTAGACTGACTTCTGTCTCACACTAATGTAATCTTTGAATACCCTTCCCACTGTAGGTGCCTTGAAAAAATTAACATATTTCAGTATATTTTTATTCTGTCAGGACCATATAGATGTGACTTTCATAAACAACAGCAGGTCCACTTAGGAATGAAGGTAAAAGCCTGTTCTTATTCTTGCTACATAGTCTCCTGACAGAGGGCTTTGTTCACTAATTCCAAAAGATAATAGGGCAACTTGAGGACCACATTGCAATTGTTTTTTTGTGAATTTAGCATCAGTGATTGGTGAAAGGAGGCTGGATTTTTTTTAAAATGATTAGATCAGAACCAGTCCAGAATTCTACCATTTTGTTAACCTGGCCCTCAAGGCAGATCGTTACAGAAATATAGCAAAAATATGGAAAAGCAAGGAAGGGTACCACACAATTTATTGGTAAGGAATGGAAGAAATGTTATTGAGGTAGGTTTATATAAAGTATCTAAAGGCGATGGTTACTTAAAGCTTTCTGGAACTTTTAAACTACAGAGAACCCATTGGATGTGATACTGGTGAGAAGGAGCAAGCTGGAATGAGGTCACACTAGGTTAACAACAAGCATCCCTGCAGTAACTGAAAGACTTTATCAATATAAGACAAACCAAGTAACTGCCCTCCCTTCCATCTGCTTTTGGAACATATCCAACAATCCTGAACATTTTGCAAATAGCAAACAAATTGCAGATTTGGGGATCTTATCTACAGACATCCAAAGGGGACCGGATTTTTATAAAAATCCTTTCCGAGCTTTAGGAGGGATGATTTTGCATGATACATGGCTACCACCTCTCCAACATTTTCTGTCCAGTAGCTTGTCTTTAATTAGTAAGTAGTAGGGTTTAACTACTCCTGCTCCTCTTGTCCATGCAACTCAGTTACACATTGGTTTAAGCCCCCTTCCCTTAAAACGATTCAACATTTCTCTTTCCAAAATGCCTTTTTTTCCCCCCTCTTATTCTTTACTCTGAAGCAGAGCACCCAGATGTAATAATACACTTTAAAAACCTATTTCAAAATATAGTGTTGCTTCTCTTATCACACAGTTGCAGTATCTTAATTATTTGGGTTCTAATTCTACTTAAAGGTCTAAACTCTAACACAGATGATTCAAAAGCTTCCTGCACATAAGAAGGTACACACAATCATTGCAAAAGAAGGGCTAGGTATGTTCCATAAACTCTGTATAGTGTACTTTATTTCCAAATTTCATTTTTATGTGTTAAATTGCCTCTCAAATCCTACAAAGTTCAATAGATTTTCATTTTTAACTGATATAAATTTCATAAGCTTCATTATCTCTGTTGCTTATTTTTGCTATATCAAATATTAACAGTCTTTTGGTAACCAGAGAATTATTGCAACAACACAGATTTTCTAAGTGTTTTTATATTCATATTTTGGAATAGCAAAAAAAATAAATAAATCCAATATAATCCATCAAGTTTCTTGTTGAAGTAAAGTCTAGTATAAAACAAAAGGCCTAAGAGCTTTAGCAACCAGCAACAGGATGCATGGATCAATATTGTTATAAGGCATAGAAGAGAAATCATGTTATCTTAGGAGACTTCTACACTTGAAGAATCATAAAATAAAGTAGGAGGTAACAGCTGTTAAAACATATCTGCGCTAATTGAACACTGACAAGTCCAGGTTATTACTATAGGCCTACACGTCTTGTGGCTCTATGTCAAAGAGCCAACAGTGCCACCTTCAAAAACTGTCAATCAACTCAGGGTCATTCTAGTCCCAGGGAAAAGGGAACAAATCTGCATATAGAGACATACGTGCTGCTTTACAAAACATGCCGACTAGAATATTTAATCCAAAAATACAGTTCATATCTTATCTCTGGCAGGCTCCCATATTATGAGGACTGCCTTTGGGCAGAGCACTGATCAGCACTACTACCCGATTCCTACTATTTGTTCTGTCAGCCTCCCCCCAAGAAACCATTACATGGGCATTGAAGAGATCTGTGTGATTGGAGATGCTGCCATGGGCATCTATCACTGAAGGCTAAGCAGTTGTTCTGTGCCTACACTCCTTTGTATAGCCCAAGTACAAGGATTGAGAAGTCCTGTATGTTCCAAAACATCTACAGATCTACGTGACCTTAATCTGCCAGTCATTAACCATATTTCAGAAACAAAACCTTAACAGTTTTCTCCCAAAAGTTTTGGAAAACATGCACTGCATCTAGATTAAAACTGGGTTTTCCCAGCTAAATTATCTTGTTACTGGTTTTCTTAATAGCATGTTCCTATCTTAAAACTAGTTTACAAAGATTCCTTACTGTTTCTGAGCTTGTAACACTGACAGTGACCAGAAAGATTCTTTGGTTTCAAACTTTTGTAATTTTTTCACAGAAAAAGGGCAGAAGGAAAAATATGTGAAAGGAAAAACAAGCAGACAGAGTTAAGTGGTCTTCTGAGATGACAGACTGAAAAATAAGGTATAAAAATTGCTGCCACCTGCTGGCCGGCAGTGTCCACTTTGAACTATCACAACGCCTGCTACTTAGAAGCATCACTCATGCTGCAGAGCTGGCAAAGGCGGTATATTACAGACTGCCACACAGACTTTGCACATCACAGTGACATGAGAAGGCCCACAGATCGTTAACAGCACTGCCTAAACAAAGATGTCCAAGACTGGTGTTTTGCTCGAACCAAACAATTTGGCAAAACCACAGAAGCACATCAGTTGTAGCAAAGAAAGGCATCACACAAACGAGATGAGTGTTTGTGTTTTTACAGTCACCTGTGTGTGGCTCAGCAAGCACAGATGACCAGTTTTCAGCCCCAGTAACACCAAACACTGCCAAGCCAATGTATTTATTTACAAATGTAAAATGCTGCTTTTCTCCACTCGCCTTTTACAGTGAAACATAACTCAAGTGGCTATGTAGCTATTCCATAATTATGCACTTACAACATCCAGTGTACTGGTTATTTCCCATCCTGGCTTTGCTGCTAGGTGTGTCAGTGCAGCTACCTTACTGTAACTCACATATGCCTGAAATGCAAGATACATTTCTGAAAATGAAGGGATAAAGGTACATTTCACTAAACAGTGCCGAAATAAGACATTAATTACCCCTCAATTGCAAACAGTTGTGTATTTTCCTGTGTTTTCCTTCCAGAAAGCACAGTCCAGTAGTTTCTGAATTAAATAGTTTCAATAGCTGGATTATGTATTCACAGGGTTGTTGGCAAAACAACCTTAATTAAATGACAATAAAATACTACTTTTGGCTTCTCCAATTATAAAAGTGTGGAAAACCTGTGATCACCACACAGATCATATAGGTAAACCCTCAGTCCAATAAATGAATGGTTTTGTCCATTCTTCCTCCTAAGTAATTAAAATGTACTAGAAAATTAACCTCTTAATTGTTATCAAGCAACATGTTCTTTCTTGGCAACTGCTTTACACAACAGGCTCAGAGAAGAAAAAGTGTAAATATATCTATTATTTATGCTTGACTACAGTGGATGGAGTTCTCAACCACTTTATAAAGAAAATACATCCTTAGAGCCTTTAACAGCAGGTTTTATTTTAACAGAAAATAAAATATTTTTGTGCACATTTATATTTATTGTTTTTTAAAAAAAAAATAATGCTGCTTCAGATAGAGGAGATGACATTGTTAAAAGCAAATCCCTCCCTGCATTATAATTCCAATTTTTCTTTCTTTTTAATGTAATGGAAAAAGACCTAGTAACATCTCTTGGAGACACTGAGGTCTTAAATGCAATAAAAATGTAACCATAAAAATTAGATGTTGAAACAACATTTAGAACATCTATAAATCCACCTGAATTCAGGTTCATTGCTATTCATTTCAGGACACAGGCACATTCCAAGGCCTAGAATGATGTCTAAGCCAGAACCACCTACAACTTGATGCCGAGCATCATGAAAACACATGTTTTCACCTCTCTCTTCCATTTGAAAAGAAGTTTGTGCCATTTCACCTGTCTGCAGGTATGGCCATTCATCTCCCCAAACTTTTAGAATTTATTAAATTGCCTCTTCACAGCAATTCTTGAGGAAGTGAGTGGCTGGATAAACCAAAAACCTTAACAAACTCCTCCCCCCCCCCCAAAAAAAAACAACAACAAACCAATAAAACCCCCAAACTAATTCCTTTATGGGAAAATTCAGCTTTTTACATGCTGGTAACACTGGGATATGAATTTGCAGAAGACCTATAGCTCAGCTGCTTAAGAGACTTAATTGTTAAAAGATTTTATCTTGAAGACATTTCTTTGTGTTTTATATGAAACTCACTCAAATCTTAAAAGAGAAGCATCTAGTCACTTCTTTCAGAAGAAAAAAAATATCTTATTACACATTTATCCTTTCTATCATTACTATCACAATGCTTATAGCATAGAGGGTCCACTTTGGCAACTGATAGAGCTTGTACAACAGTTTTACAAATGCAAAATTTGTAGTTGCAAATACACTATTTTATGCAAGTAGACAATAGGACATGACCTACATATTACATGGTTGCTTCTCTCCCAGGGATCAGAAGGTTTGACTTCTTTAGCAGACAGCATGCATTTTCTATATAAGAGTTCAAAATAAAAATAATAGCATGAATTTGTTCTTTACACTTTTGTCTGTATGTGATAGAAATGATCATTTCTACCATTAAGTGTCATCTGAATACTTTACAGATAGTTTTCAGCTGCAAGAAGGTTAGCAATAACTCCTTGTTCTTCCCAAGAAAGGTAGAGAAACAGAGTAAGCTTGTTAGCAAAGTATTTTTGAGATGAATAGTCTCTAATAATTTCAATGCCACACAGGCAACATTATTTGGAAAGTTAAGAAACAGTTATGTTTGAGGAGATTTTGGGTACTTGTAAACAATCACTTCTTCAGAGGATACATTAAAAATACGAGTTTTCAAAATCAAGTTCTCCTTCTAACCCAACAATACTTAGCTAGTTGAATTCTTTCTGGCAATAGCTCCATGATATCTCCTCATACCATCCTTTACAAAAAGTGAACCAGACAGTGACACATCTGAATATTTTAGGACAGTCTAGAAAAGGACAACTAGAAAAGTATTTCTGACAAATACCAGAGATGTATTATAAACAATTTTACTCTGCTGTGACACACAGGTCATATAGTGTTTAACTCAAACAATCTAAGATGTTAAGACACTCAAGATATCTGTTGTCTTGAGACATCTAAACAGTTGAGCAAAGGTAAAGAGATATTTCAACATCAACCCCTGCAGTAGGTGTGCCTGAGACTGGAGATGAGGAGAGGTCTGCAGCCGGTGCTGGGAGTGCCCCAATATTTCATGAAGATAAAGGCCTTGTCCAATAAATGAACCCTGTGGCATCTGTTGTCTTAATCACCTGATTTACAATGGCTGATCTCTCCAATTAGCCAAACAAAGGACTGTGCTAACTACACCCCTCCCTTATCTCGGAGGAGAAGAAGGAATTTCTCACCTGTACAGGGAGAGGAGAGGGGGTGTAGTGGAAAAACTGTATAAATCTGCTTTATGATGGATGGAGTTAAGAAGCATTTCACGGGAAAGAAATAAGCTCTCTTCCCCACTGACATCGTCTTTGTACCGTGGTGGTGACTATACTATCACATGTTGTTCTCTGCTTTCTCCTTTCTTTTCTGTTTCTATTTTTTCTACCTGTCCTGTCCGCTTTAGAAACTTTGTTTTGCTACTGTAATAAAACTTTGTCGTGCATGTGGCATCAGACCTCGTTTATGTCTTAATTTAATCATTTGGGGATCACCTTTAAACCTTTTATGAAAAATTTCCACATATCCTTTACCGGATCATGACATCTGCACATTGGTCTTTCCCCAGATTAAGCTAAATCAGTGGCTTACTTTTGACTTGACAGCATTCCCTTAAATTTGCAAAAACAATCCATTAAAATAGTCACATCACAGAAGCATACTGATAGTGATTTTTGGTTCTAAACCTGTGTCAGCTGGGCAGTGCACCACACCCATTCTACTCTTTCTAAATGTGCCAGCCACCCAATAAACTACTAATCCAATCCATCAATATCTGATGTTCAAAGCACAAAGGAAGCGTGGAAAAATTCCTACTTTAGTTGATCTGGAACACAGAGGAAGCACTGTTCAGATGTCATCTGCCCTTCAAGGTGGCAGGTCTTTCCCTTTTATATTTGATTTCTCTGTAGATTTTTTTATTCTGAAGCACAAAAGTGTTGCAAGAGCATACACCACACCAAACTGCATTAAAGGTCAATAGGACTTATCTTGGAGGATAAGACTTCTTCAAATACTTTTTTAAGACATCTCATGCCTCTTTTGTAGAGGCTACCATATCAGTCACTGAAAGCTGTCACTTTCGGTTAAATGACTGCTCAAAATTTTAACTACCTTAAGCACATACAAATTTTCCAAGATTTGTTTGCTTGACTTAGAAGGGATAGAGATATACATGATCCTACCTTGACATTTAACTTACGGATGCCTCTCTGGGCAGGTTTTTAAGGAAAACACTGTTTTTCTGACAGAAGCAGAGCTTCTTTGGCTTTTTTGGTGTGTTTTATTGGGGTGTGTTTTTCTTTTTTTTTTTTTTTGTTTGTTTGGTTTTTTTTGTG
>JANHGL010001489.1:0-27527 GCA_024611195.1 Ceyx melanurus
CAGGACATGGCCTGTTGGGCTGTGTCCAGAGGAGAGCTACACAAATGCTCAGAGGCTGGAGCAGCTCTCCTGTGAGGACAGGCTGAGAGAGCTGGGCTTGTTCAGCCTGGAGAAGAGGCTCTGGGGGCACCTTAGAGCACCTGCCAGTACCTGAAAGGGGCCTGTAAGAAAGCAGGGGAGGGTCTGTTCACAAGGGTTTGTATTGACAGGACAAGGGTAATGGCCTTAAGATAGAAAAGGGGAGATTGAGGTTAGACATGAGAGAAAAGTTGTTTAATCTGAGTGTGATAGATCACTGGAATGAAAGAAAGAAAGGTGGTGGAGGCCCCATCCCTGGAGACATTCAAGGCCAGGACTGACAAGGCTCTGAGCAGCCTGAGCTAGTTAGAGATGTCCCTGCTCATTGCAGGGGGTTTGGACTAGCTGACCTTTGGAGGAACCTTCTAACCCAAGACATTCTGTGATTCTAAAGACTAACTTGTAGACTCTTGTCAGTAGTTCCAGAATGAAGTTTGTCATAACCCTTTATATAATGCTAATTACGAGCTATTTATTATGTGGAAAATGTCAGTCTGTTTCTTATTCTCTTTTTTTTTGATCTAATACTTCCTGATGTGTGGAAGTGTCAGTATGTGGGTCTGTGGGAGTCCTCTGACTGTGGTGACAGGAGATATGCAAAGGGGGGATACAGTGCACTGCCTGCCTAACTGCTCGAAGGGTACAGTGGGCCCCAAAATTAAGCTGCTCTTTCTACCTTTGATCAGGTATCACTGTGGAATGTTTCTTGCTAATTTATGTATTATGTGGTACAGTTCTAGCTTTGTGTGAGGCCAAGAGCAGGTGAGGGTAAATGAGAGATGGGGAGAGATACAGAAACAGTTTTAAAGGCCCACAGGCAGAAGAAAGATCTGAGCTCACCTGCAGAGCTCTTTGGTAGAAGATTGCTCCCCTCACAAGTTTGAATCTCTCTCTCCAATGTAATTTTCAAGCTAAAGATCTGTAGTTTATTATTGATTCAAAAATAATTTGAGGACATAAAAATTTTCAGTAACTTTCCTGTTAACCATCAAGCTCTGCACAGGGTTTTGTCTCATGAGAAAACACAGGTAGGTAAGTTGGGAATATTCTTATTCTGTTAGGAACTTCACTTGTTTTAAACTCAAGACATAACATCTCATTACCAGCAGGTAGCATATTTTGCTGTAAAAAAATTCAGTGTTACAAGTAGTCCCAAATGGAGCAAAAGATGTTGGTCCAAACTTTTTTGGTTTAGACTTTTTTAAGATGTTTCTAAATCCCCAAGTCAAAATCATCATAATTGAAATACATAAAAGTCACCTTCAGGCATAAACCACCTTTTAGCAGATCTTTATTAAGACTTCTGTTAATAATACTTTCTAGTTTGCTGTCAGGAATCATCATGTTATTTATTTTCTAGGTCTTGGAGTAAGGATAGTAGTAAAATACTGAAATAAATTCGGAAACAAATCACTGTAGATAAAGCAGTCGCTGCATTCCTGATAGATGCACATATATCCCTGTTCCATGTCTATAAATACCATTTAATATTGGAAACAAACTTAAATCCTGCTTTTGATTTACAGTTCAATTATTAATCTCTAAGCACTTTTTAAGCAAGGGATTTTTTCTCTGTTTAAAGAGTACGTGTAAGAACTGAAGTTGCATGTAACTCTTACACAAAGTTGTACTTAATTTAATGGAATTATTTCTTAAGGCTCAGCAGCTGCCCCCAAAACACAGGTTTTCATAGAAATAGTAAGTCCATCATTACCCCTGTCCTGCTGCAATCTCCAGCCCAGGCCTGATTCAGCTGATGCTGGCATTCCTGTTAAAACCAGATGGACAACTGGCCAGAGTCCCTGTGTCACTCTAGGGGCTCTGCTTTCATAAAGACCTGCTCGAAATCCAGTGGAGGCAGAGGGGTGCCTTTCTGTGATCTGATTGAGTGATGATTTAGGCTAACAAGGTAGCTCTGACTTGGTAATATAAGTGATGGAAGGAAACAATCTCAGAAATCATGTCAGTCTCTGACTTGTTTTAGCTATGAAACATGCAGATCTGATTAGTATTTTGCTGTTTCTTGCAAAGCCACATTGTGTTGGAATGTGATCAGTGAGGAACTCAGATACAGTATTTATGAAGCCACCTATGTGATTTCATTTTAAATTATATTATTCATGAATAAGCAAGCAACTCTTCTCAGAGAAAAAAAAATATTTCTTGTTCTGTTCAGAGCCTTCTTAATTTCTAAAAATCCATGGCTCAGACAAATGGTGTTATTTTCAAGCATACTAAAGCTATGCATAATATTCTCCTGTTGACTCCTGGGTGGCTTCATGAGGTGATACAGACAGATTCAAATAGACTTTCAGACATTCAGAAGAACCTACTTTATGCTGCTTTTGCTCAGCAAGGAATGGCTTTACACACCTCCTACTCCTTTCCTTGCTCAATTATTCCATGGGCTTATTTGCTTTCTTAGAGTGAGTAGTGATGTTCACACAGGTAGTTTTTCCTGTCCTGAGGACATGGCACACTGGGTGACAGTGCTTTCTCAGCAGGATTTTCCCTCCAAGAGCCCATGAAGATTTTGTGCTCACATGTTCAGCTAATGGGGCACACCTCTGAGTTCCCAGCTGTGAGCATCCTTTAAGAGTTAAATAGAATTCAGTGCATTTTCCCCAAGCAAAGTAACAATCTCTACTCACACTTCAGGTCACTGTTGTGTTGAATCTGCTTTTCTGCAGTGTGTAATATGACAGCAAAACAGACACTAAGTAAAACCTTATCTAGCAGAATGGAGTATCCAGTTTCTGTTGCTTTCTTGGGGAGCTGGATTATTCACAGAACTCCTCACCTTCCTCTTTCCTGGAAGGGGCATTGTCATGTTTCCCACCTCCTCTTGCCATGACCTTAGGACATGCTGGCTTTCAAAGTAGCTGTGCTACAGAAAGGATGTCAAGGAGCAGTGAAGCTTGACTGTTCTGTGGCTTGCTTGAAATTGTTATTTGCATACTTATTAAACACTTCAGTAACTCCTTTAAACAGTTCTTGTGGGATCACTAAAAAATGGTGCTTTTAGAATATAGCTTTTTGTACCTTCATCATACCCACTAGAAAGGAACTGTTACAGAACTACTACCACATGGTACAGTGGAGATCTATTTTATCATTGTAAAGGAAAGTCACAAATGAAGATTGGATAATTGTCAGGGTACATTATTGCTGCCATGTTCCTTTTATTTATATGTAGTTGAGGGAGTATGCTGTCATATATGGTGTTTAGTTGAAACACCATGTTTATATGCAAACTGAAAATACAGAATAATTTAAACTGACTGGGACTTCTGAAGGTTATCTGCTTAAATCAGGCCTAACATCAAAACTTGATCAAGTTGCTTTGACAAGTTTTTAATACCTCCAAGGTCCACGCCAGTGTTCAACAGCACTTACTATGACCATTTTTTTTTGGTACACGCAGTTACAACCTGTCTTTGTGTTCACCTTCTGCTAGTCCCTGAGGAGACCCTGGCTTTGACTTCACCATCTGCAGGTACATGATGTACTCCAGCCTCCTCCCTAGCTGGCTCCAGTATGTCAATGTCTTTTATGTACTGGGGGACAGAAAACGGGAGGCAGGACTCCAGCTGAGCTCTTCAAGTGTTCGGAAAAAGGGAATACTCCCTTCCCCTGACCCGCCGCCTGTGCTCCTGCTGTGTAGTGTGCATCCATTGCCCCAAGGGTGCACTGCTGATTCATGTTCATCTTTTGTTCACTCCCCCGATGAGGAGCTTCTCTTCCTTCTCCGTAAGGAGGTGACCAGAATTGCTGCGTGTCTTCTAAGGGACCCATCCATTGTCGGGATGGCTGTGATTTCTACAAAACTCATCCGCAGACTGGGAAAGCTGACTGTGTTCTTGGACATGTTCAGATGATGTGCATAGCAGCAGAAAGAGGTAGAAATAAAACAGTGCCTTTAATCAAATACACACAGTGCTGTTTGAACACTCAAGCAGTGTTTGAACAGCAGAAATGGCCACTTTCTGAAGAAAGTGTTGAATGTTGCTTTTGTGAGCTGTCCATGACCCTTATTTTCACTCACTTTAAAAAAAAGAAAATCCTGTAAAACTATGTAATGACTGCTGCTGTTTATTTTTTTATTTTACTTTTTTTAAGCTTAGCACTTTTCTAATAATACAGGTAGTTTTACAACAAGGCATTAGCAACTAACTAGGATACCGTGAAGATGGTTAAATCTCATTTTCTTTTCTGGAGATTTGAATGGTGATTAGACTACTAGGTCTAGGTGGAGGTGGTCAGATTACCAGGAAGATTTTTGTTTTCAGTGCCCCACTTCTTTTCTTTATACTCTGAGTGATTAGAATAGCGAGCAATCTTATCAAATGCAGTATTTTAAGATAGAGGAACATTTAACAAGCAGTATTACTGTAGTTAAACAAAACTGAAGTTATAGGCAAGCTATAGCTTCTTTACTCCCACAGGTTCTATATTTTTTTCATTAGGTTTATTTATAATTTTATCGTTGACAGAGAAATACCTTTAAACATTCCTCCTTATAGGAAACAAATGATCTAATTCTGGCTTCCTGAGCAGACAGGCTTTGTTTATTGGGTTTTAACTGTGTTATATAACTCTTCTTATCACACATTTAGGAATTCAAAGGCAAGTTTCTAGCCTGAAGGTTTCTGTTAACATCCTATTTTCTCTCATGTTTTTCTTACGTGCAGTTTCCAACTTTGTGGCACTATTAATACTCTGCCAATAATTTTAGCCAGTCTCTTCAGATAATAACAAAACCTAACTTTTGGGACAGATGATATTTTCAATACATAAAACCTCGGTGTTGTTTACCTATTTATTATTAAAATCTTATTTCCTTAGGACTGTTACACTAAAACTTGACTCGGTGACAGTGACTCGATCCAAAACCCAGTACCATGAGTTTTGTATCAAGTTTTATATCCTTTCAGAGAAGATTTGAAGGTTTGTATAAGCTATTACAGCAGGGTGAATGTTCATGATTTACAGTCATGAAAAGACCGTATTGAGCATTTGAGAAGAGTTGTGACTCCTTTGTACATTGATCAAATCAGTGGTACACATCTTTGCTGAGGAAACCTTTGTAGGCATTTTCTAAGTCTACCCCATAACAATATCTTTGTTTGGTGGCTACAGCCCATTTCTCCAGGGGCAACTTTGCTGTAACCCTGAGGTAGATGACTTGTCCCTTAAGCTTCCATGTCTTTCCATAGCCTTGAAGCAGACACTTTTGATCTGCCATCTGCATAGCCTGCTGTAATACCTCCTAAATATCCTTATGCAGCTAAAATCGGGCTTGTAAATTCCAGTCAATCAAATCTGTAAAAAGGAAAAGCAAGAGTGGTACTTTTCCACTTTATCACTGATGTCATACAAGCAAAGACTAAATCTGTGTTCTCAAAGATACAAAGCTGCTTCATTCTTTGTGAGGGTTTCCAGAGACTTGTCAAAGAGCTCTTGACTAAGGGAGAACACAGCCCTGCTGTAGTTTAAGGGTGACCGGACTGAGTGGGGAGGATGGGCTGTAACCCCAGGACCCTGAGGCGTCTGAGGGCAGCTGTTTTTCCTTCCCTTCCCTTCCACACTCCACAGGAGACAGGGAGTTCAGGGGGTTCCTCCTTCCCAGGCTCTGGGGGCTGCCAGGGCTGCTCAGCTTGGCTGGGCCTGGCTGAGCCTGGCTCCTCGTGCGCCCCAGCACAGCCCAGAGCGGCTCTGGGATGGACTCCTGTGTCCTTCTCACCTGCAGACGCCTGCTTCTCTCCTGCTACTCATTACATTTGTTGCAGTCTTAACTTCCAGTATTGGGTGAGGCATTTTTCTTTTTCCTTATTCCCATTTTTATCCTCTGCTGAGAGGAAGAAAAGGGGCTAACGGAGAGAAATCTTGCTCTGTGTTTCACGGGAGCTTGACAAGGCCTCATTCCCAGGCTGAAATACCAAAGCCCTGTCCTCTGCAAGTCCTCTTCTGGAGCTCCTGGAGTACAAAGACTTAAGGAAAACACTGCATTTTCTCGTTATACAGTCTGAAAAGCGTGTGGCTTGCTACTTAAATTGTAGGGTTTGGTGGAGAGCTTTGACAGCAAAGCTTTTTTTGTATCCCTGATCACACTGTGTTTCCAGGAGGATGTGAAAGCTTACAGGAAGCATCAGGAAGGGATGTTTACTGTCACACTTGATAAAGCTACATGTTCACAAAAAAAATAATGTAGTTACAGGCATTACTAGTTGTGGCAATTACTGAAAATGTGCCCCTTTTATGCTTTTATCCTGGGGTTTGTGCTATTTCTGTTACGTGTAAGTTCTTTGTCATGTAATTTGATTCATGAATTTCAGCATATGGGCTTTCTGATTTATTTATGTTGATGATGGTATGTGATTGCTTAACTTCTTTATCTTACTCTTTTTTATTCTTGCACTTCATGCCTGGAATTCTGACAAAATTTTAAATAGTGAATAATGAATTAAGCAAGATGTTTGGCTGTACCAAATGTTGCCTTATCTTTTGGGACTCAGAAATACTGCACACATACTGAGCTTGGGTTTTGATTAGAAACTTTTGTGGGTGGCAGAATATACCTATGTCAAGTGCAAAGGCCAAGGACTTAAATAGTGGTGAAACTCATGTTTTCAGGAACTAGAGAGCTGTAACTATCTATACCACTACCTGTCTTCTGCAAGAGATAATAAACTTCTTGGACATATTTAATATCTTACAAGTCACAGGTTTTTGTCCTGTATAAGCTTATGGAACTCTTGACACAGTAATAATATATAATTCAATGGTTCATAATATAGACATTAAAACAGGCTAGGTGGCTGTAACGTGACAAATGCACACAGCCTAACAAAGGGGTGTGTTTAGAATGTAAGTAACAGGTATGAAAACAAAGAAAAAATCATGATAAACCCACAGACTAGAAATCCATTTTGCTGCAGTCCACTTCAGCTCACAGGAGATTTTAAATTAGACTCACTTGGAAGAGGTTTGGATCCCAGATAAACTGCCATTTGTTCTTATTTTAGTACCTCATCTGGATCCCTTCCAGATTTGGAGAGGACAAGGCCTCTGACTTGGAAATTCAGCAGCAGAACCTGTATTTTTCCTCTTAAACTCAATTTAATATGCAGTCAAGTAATTTCTAGGTATTACATGCTGATTTTAAAGTGCAACCCTGATTACAGTGCAATGTATCTGTACCAAAATATAGGCATGTTACAGTATACTCCACCTCTGTCTGGAGTGTAGTTATGTCTTTTTTTTCATTTATCTCCTTGTGATTCTGTGTGTGTGATTGTGGGTGCATGACTTCAGCTTTGTGGTCTCCACTTACTATTCATTGCTGCTTTGATTTGTTTTATTTAGTTGTGTGTTTAAGCCATCCACCACTATTCCTAACAGATGAAATTGTATTTCTTTGTTAATGTTCTGCAGGTGATTGTAAATTCTTCCTGGTACAGAAGGTTCACAAAAAGTTCCGTGTAATGACATGATTTAGGAGGTGGCAGAACCATGGAAAAACCTCACTGCAGGATGTTTTGAGAGCAGCCCTCTCCAGTTCATCTCAGCAATGGAGTACTCCTGCATGGTGTCCTCACCCTACAGCAGAAAACCAGGTAGGGATGGATGAACCAGTGAGTGAACTGAGCCTGAGAGGCAAGACTGAGTGTCTAGTCACAGACTTTTTGCCACTGCAATTCTCCAACTGGAAATAAGGAATAATGTCTTGCTAAATTAAATATAAGTTAGGAGAAAGAAATCCATGAATGGCTGTGAAGAATCCTGATGCTGTGACAACAAGGGCCAGGTGCTGACACACAGCTGAACAGACACTGGGAGATATGATCTAGCAGTAGGCCATTTCTTTATTAAAGCAGGAGGAGGAATAGCAGGTGAGATGAATCAGAATGGACTGGCAAATACAGAGTACCTAGCAAGCATAAAGAACTCTTAAAAAGGCCCTGCCAAAGTGACATTGCCTTGGCAGCATTACCTCACAACCTAGCAGCTTGCTTGCCTTGTGGGAGGTTTCTGTCCTGTCTTTCTGGCCTCATGATAAACTTAGAGCATCCTAAGGAATGAAACAATTATGGATCCATAAAAGCATCTGTATCTTCTCTGACATGAGTCCATTGGCTTTCTGGAGGTGTTGATACAGATGCAGTGACCAAAACACTTGGTAAGTTTATGAACTAAATCACCCTTAGTAGCACTCTTCCTCAGTACCAGCCTTAGACAAGTTTTGAAATCTCATGAATATTGGGGGTCCAACAAAAATAGCTCATGTTCCTGTATGTGATCAGCCACCCAGGAAGGAAAAAAAAAGATGTAACAGACAAATGGTTTGAAGGGTCTCAAAGGTTGTTAGAGCAGGTTGTTGTTTGTGTGATGTGACTGTATATATAGGGAATAAAAAAGTGTGTGAACTTCGTGCTACTAGTAGCTTGAGATGAAGATGTTCAAGTGGCAATTTGAAAGGACATGTCTGCTTGCTGCTGAAGCTACAGCCAAAGGTTTGTCAGAAAGCCATTAAGTACTGAGTCTTAAACCAGCAGTGATTCTGCACTACAGAATGTAGCTGTCTAACAGCATATTTGTTTGGGAGCCAATGTATTTATTTGTCACTGGCTGAGACAATATTACTGAGAGTGTATCTTTCTTGTCCTTCTGGAGACATGAGTTTTTAATATCCTCCTACCTGTCTGCTAGATAATCTGTTGTAATGATCTCCTTCCCTGTGAGGACCAGAGTGTGCTGTAGGTCAGAGCATCTCCATCTAAGTGGGACACTCCAGTAAAGGATCTGGTCCCTGGGCCAGCATTACCCAGAGGAGTGGAGCTGAATCTGTGCAGTTTCCACAGAAAGCTTCTGTCCCTTGTCCCAGCCTGGTTACTGGTAATGACCACGTCCAAAAACATAAAAAAAAGGTTTCCTAATGCTAAAATGAAGGGAATTGGTTTGACAGACAAACACATGCAAACCTTTGTATTTTATTTTATAATATTCTGGTTTTTCTGCTTTGTATTTTAGTTGCACTCAGAACTATTACATGTAGAACAAAATGCTGACTATTCTTTTTTATGCATCATCTCTTCAGATATTTTTTTTTCCTTGCAGCTTTGAAATTAAGAGAGACTCTACTTATATTTGTAGGGTTTGTTTTTTCTTCACTGCTTTTTTCAGGGGTCTAACTCATTCCTACCTGTGCAGTAAAATTTTATGTCTTCCCAAGGAGCAGATCTCCATATTAAAAATAGTAAAGTTAGTTTGCACTTGCTTAGCTGCTTTAATATTAACTTTGCAGTACTTTACAGGTATCAGTTAATTAAGTTCTGGGAGCTGCTGTAGCAGTATTGGCAAGGATGAGTGAACTGATAAGCAGAGTGGAAGGGTGGTTTACCTAAATCCATCGTGGGAAGCCAGCTCTGTCATGTTGTGTTTAGCCCCTTTATAGAGGTTTATGCAGTGTAAAATTCTTCTGCTCTCTGCTCCATTTTCCTGGCATAGATAAAGCATTGCTTTGCACATCATAAAGGTGATCATTGCCTTTGTGAGAGACTCAGTTACAACCACAATTTTTCCCTTACCTCTTCTAATTGGTCCCTCTGACTTTCTAAGTTTAGTGTCCTGTTTTTCTATGCTTCCAGTACTATAAATATCCTTACTGCCAAGCTGCTCTTTTTACTAAATTCACATCTAGATCATTTTTTTCTTGGCATAATCAACATTATCTATATCCAGTATCCTCTATGCCAAATTCCTGGGCTGCATTTGCCTACAAAGAATTATTACAGCTCTAGGTCATGATGACTTGTATGTTTCCAGTGCAAGGAATTCACAGGTTAATAAATGTGGAGTGTGTTGTGTGCATATATAAAGACACATGCATACATTAACACATATTAAATGTGTAAAAGCTGCAAAAATAATAGCTGCTGAATACTGAGTAATCCTTAGAGTAATTCATAATTTCTCTATGTTTCTTAGTATCATTAGTTTAGATGAAGGAAGATACAATTACTTTTTTTCCTCTGAATTATGTATTATTCTTTCTTTAACATAAGAGATATCTCAGCAATGTGAAAAGCAAACACTTAAACCAATCAGAAAAGTGCCAAAAAAACAAGTTCACTTCTAGTTTGTGAATCATGCTTCAGTAGAACAGTAAGTTTAGAACTGATGACCCTGATCTTGATCTATTCTTGACCTATTAATAAAACATAAAACCACCACAATGATGTTTGGGACTTTAAGCTACAAAGTCATTTTCGCTGAATATTAAAGGCAACAAAGGCATATAAATATTTTAAGTCAGTGACATAAGGTCTATTTGTGCTTTGCCTTGGATATATATCTGTATTTTCTAAGGTATCACAAGAGAGTCATCTTCAGTGTGATTTAAGTTACCGTTTGCTTAAAAACAAAATTTAATAATCTTTGAAGTCACCACTTAAGAAAAACTGCCTTCCTGATGGTTTCCATTAGACATCTTGTACATCATTTTAATCTTCAAATTGGGAAGAGATTTGAAGATAAATTTTGTGTGCTATTAGCAACTAGAGGTTTGCATTAGGACAAGAGTATATCATGGAATTTCCAGGAGAATTCAATTTTTGATTAAATTTCTGTTGCAGAAACTAACATTAATCAATATGACCATATTTCAAATCAGGTCTAAAAAGAAGAAGAAAACAAAAAAGCCAGAAAACAAAAAAGGGCGAGTTGCAGCAATTAATTGAAACAAGCTCACCTACCACAATCACTCTGAACTTTGAGATTTATTTATTCCAAATATGTTCTAAATCTTTTTTTAAACTTTAAAATGTGGAAGTAGTTTCGTGGTTTGTTCTGTGGGAGGGCTCAGGAGATTGTTGCATTCCACTAGTGGGTTCTCCTCTGTAACAAGCAGGGCTGGTGCTGCATGCCCTTAAGGGATCTTGTTGATTCTAGTAGAACTGAATAGGATGAGCAGAGTTTGGCTGCAAGTGTCACACATTTTATTTTCAAATGGCAGACAGGCTTTCTGAAGCCAAATCCTGCTGAAACAAATAATACTACTGAAACTAATGAATGGAGAGAGTAAGTGAACTGTGCAGACAACAGATTTAACTGCTACTGAAAGGCTTTGCAAATAGACAACAGAAGCTTGTTTATATGGAAAGTAAACCACCAAAATAATACCATCTTAAACAACAATTAAATACTTGACCTTTTGTTAAAAGTTTGCATCAGGTCAGTCCAGACCAGTAATAAAGTTTGGATGCAGTGGAATCAGTTGTGAAATTGCTGAAGAGTATATTCGAATAAATATCCCTATACTTAAAGGTCTGCAATTTGATTTAATCTTACCACAGCAGTCATAAATAAGAGCTGCAAGTTCCAGGCTGCTGGTTGTCAAGTATCTGGCAATTCCAGGGCCAGTCTCAGATATAAACCAGAACAGAAAAGGAATCCCGGAGTGTTTCAAGTTGCAGTCTTTGATTCATATTGGTTCTAAAACTGGATGGATTTATGGTTTTTAATTAAGCAAAAACAATTTTAGTCCTTCACTATGAGTGAATTTTAAGGTCCTTTGGGGAGAGAGCAATCTTCTTTTCTGTCTTTATGACAGTGATTACTTCAAAGGGAGTCTTCTTTAGCCTAAAATACATAGTCTTGATATAAATTCCTGTGGTGTTTTTGGTGAAGATTCTTCATAATGCCCGTGTCCAGAACTGCTAAGCATTTAAATAACTAACTAAATAATAATACTCTTTTACTCCCCACAGGACATACCACAAATCCCAGCTACTGTTTTGCATGAGTCTTTCCTGATTAAACAAGGGCAGATAGTTCTGTGATTAATTCATATTGAGAAATATCAGCTGACTGAATATTTAAAAGCAGAGCTGTACAAATACATCTAGTTTCTAAATAGAGCTTCCTCATACTTGCTGAGCTACATGCTCTTCTTGGTTGCTTCTTATTTTGTGGTGGTTTTGTTGCTTTTGCTTGAACTCTGGCCACATCAGTGATCAAACAGACATCAGGCAACTTGCAGCTATCCATTAGAGTCACATCTGGTAGGTTTGACTGACACTCAGTAGAACTGATTAACCACAGAATAACATGCCAGGAATGTAGCAGGAGAAGTCACTTCTGCCTGATACCAATCAATCACTTGCTCCAGGGAAGTACAAATGCACATTCACAGTGGAATGAGTTTGACCCACTCTCTTATCAGAATAATAGTGAGAAAGTAATGCCAGACTTTCAGATGGGGAAAAATAGAGTACAGGCCAAATGCCAGAAAGCAAATTCACAGATGGGAATTCGTGTTGTTAAATGGCACCGTGGCATATGACCACAAGAATCAGACAGTTCTCCATATTGGAGAAGATGTGTTCAATATGATGATTGCCAGTACTTGAGATACAGAGCTGAAATATGTAAAATAATATAGCAAAATCCTGGTGCAGTACTTTGACAGCTCAGTGCTTGAAAGATCACATTTTCCATCAGTACAAGAGATAAAATAATATAATGCCTAGAGCAAAAAGCAAGGGTCTTGGAAAGTGAGAGCTGCTTTTTGGCCTACATGAAGGGAGGCAGTTAAGCATGTAGTAGTCTTCTACTGACATTTTTGTTGACTCAGAATATATTTAAGTTCCATTATGTGCTCTGAATCAATGTCTTTAGTCTTGTGATTTCCCTGTCTGAATAGAATACAGATAAAATTCCACCCTGCTCGACAGGTATGGTCAAGAGAATAGAACATTTCTAGTCCTGCAGCTTGAGGTGCCACTGAGTTTAGGTGCAGTTCCTTGTTTTCTACCTTGTAGTGTTTGAGATGGCCATATACTCCAGTTGTATTTTAACAGATACATTCTATGGTAGCTCTTACAAACTTTTCTCTTACAGACTGTTAACACTAGTGCAGCAGAATAATGCTACACCACCAGGTCTTCTTTTACATTTGCTAGGGTGTAAATCAGGACCAACACAAAGCAAAGGATGCTTTGAATGAGAATAACAACTGAGACCAGAGTAGGCTTTTTCATTGGAAAGAATAAGGATATCTACAAAAGAAAATACCCATTACATATAATTATTTCCTGAAACAAAAAATTGATTTGGTATCTAAGTGTAGAGCTTGCATAGTATTTCACAAGAAATGACTGTGCAATAATCTTTTTTAAAGAAGATGGCTTTCTGAAAGCAAGCCATATGCATAATGCCCCCTAATAAGAGATGAATCTGATTGAAAATAACAGTGCAGATAATCTCATGCCATTTTTAAAAGCACTAAGCTCTGTGTGATTGGCACAATTGCATTAATAATTTATAGCCATTGGGAATTGTTGGTTTCTGGCTTTTTTGGGGGGGGAATGTGAATCACGAATGATTGCTCATTTTAACAATATTGAAAAAGATTGGAGAAGTAAAGCTGAAGGGAGGAAATGTGCTGACAGAATGTGCAATAATTGTGTTGGCCAGCCTGGCTGCTGGAGCTGGCTAGCAAGTATGTTTTTTCTACTCAACTAGCAAGAACCCTTACATGAGGAAAACATCATTTCTGCAAACAGTCCTTAGTGGCTGCTATTGTTTGAGAATGCCAAAACCTCCCTGTTCTGTTTGTCTTTTCCATGTGGTAGAAAGCACATTCCAAAATGTGCAACCAGGCTTTTGTTTGGTTTGTTGCAATGTCAAAATGCTTTAGTGCTTAAGCTGTTACTCCTGTTCCTGACAGAGCAAAGTAGGACAATCAGAAATGATGCATGAAAGGAGCTCTCTGTGCTTGACTCCTCTGTTTTTAGCATGTGATGGTACATATTTGTTTATTGAACTTGTTTCGTTGGGGATTGAATGCAGAATGCTTTACAGAAGGACCTTTAATAGAAGATCAATTACTTCTCTTACCACTTGGTACTCTTCTGCAATTCTGAAAGTATATCTATTTTCTGGACTGTATTTATATACCATTTACCTGTTTTCATTAGTGTTAAAATGCAAATAATACATTGGAAAATTAGTCTTTCTGTTCAGACACAGAACAAATATACACAGATCTTGAGAGGAACAGCTGGTGGCTTCTGAGCTATGAAAATAATTAATCAATGCTCATAAACCTTTACAAACTTATAGCATTGTCAGCACAAAAATCAGTTTGAATTAGTCTAAGGTTTCACACATCTCCATTTTTTTAACAAAGCTGTATCAGTAGCATTTACTGTCCCTTTTCCAAACTGGGCTTTGAATGCCTGATTGTCTATTCAGTAAGGTTATGGTACCTTGTCCAAGTAAGAAGTTACATTTAATATATTTTGGTTCAAATTTCCAAGGAAGAAAACCAGAACATTTGCTTCTAAATTCAGATGTGGTAGGAATGCTCTCGGGAAAGAACTACATTCAGCTTATCTCTAGGAATAAAGCTTAGAAGAGTCCCTCACGAAACAAGGTTTATGGTTTTCATCTTGCTTGGTTTTCCTTGCAGCTCTCCAGGCTCCATTCTTAATTTCCTTTTTCCCCATCTTTCAATGGATATGAACCAACTGATCTTGGGACAGTTTTTCCTCAGCAGTGCAAGTCACAACTTCAGCTGTGTGTTGTATTAGCCCTGAAAGGTACAGATGAGGGCTGTCTTATCTCCAGCTCCCTCAGCCTTATTGCTGTGCCTCCCAGTCCCATCAGCTTTCAGCAGCTGTCACTCACACAGATCCCAGAGGCTACAAGTGCCCTTCTCAGCAGGGATGCCCAGGCTGGAATGGGCTGAGGCAAGTCCATACTTGGTGCTATCTGGCTTCAGGTCACAGAAGCACATGGTTAAGCCTTAGAGTGAATCTTCTCAGCCTGGCAGAAGTCAGCAAACCCATTCTGATTTTCATTGTTTCTTTGTTATAGGGACTTGTGGAAGAGGAGACAAGAAAGAAGTCTTCTGCTCCTCAGTCCTTTCTTGGCTCAAGTATGACCAGTTCCCTTGCATCTCAGATAACCTGCCTCCCCTGGGGGATCTTGCTCACTTTTCACTCTTCTTTCTTAAGCTGGGAATGTGCTTTCCTCACCCCCAGCCTTTTAGGGCACGCTGGGGTACACTTGTGAGTTCTGAAACAGAAATATTGCCTTAAATGATCCAGCAAATCAAGAGGGTGGTACAATTTCCACAACTTCAGAGTTGAAAAATCCTAATGAGATCCTTTCAGCCAGCCTATCTCCATCTGGCTCAAGCACTTCTGAGGAGAAATACTGCTGCTTTCAAAGGACCTTAAGGGAGTAGGTGCCTGATCTCCTTGGACGCCTTAGAAAATCCCATTTTTAAGCTTTTATTGCATTAAAATATAATGTGTTCTTATTTTCTTGTTTTCTGAAGAAGGGAAGACTTTGTTTACTTAAAAGAAACTTAAAGAGCACATAGTTTAAAAAAAAAACCAACCTTGTTCTTTACAGCTACTCATTTTACAGTTTTTTTATTAGTCTATTGATTTGAAGAGGTGTGCATGGAGGGACTCTGGATAGATTGAACAGATAAACCTATTTCATCAAATCTTATTGCAAGTGTTCCTTTTATTTTTTTTTATAGGGGAAGGTATAAGGCTTTGCATGTACTGTGTGTATCAGTCTAAAGCAACATGCAGTAATTAGATAAAATCAGCTGTAATGAGAAACTGGAGCTTCCTGTTAATCATTTCTTGAGCAATATTTGGTGTGATTGGTGTGAGAAAATTAGTAAGATCTGACCCATTAAAGCTTAGCAAAATACAGATGTATTTCCTATAAAAAATAAATGGCAAAACAAAAGATAAGGACAAAATATATATTTGCAAGGAAATTACTATGCATAGCTATCATTCTTGCCACACTGATGATGATGTGATAAAGCTTAATTCCTACTTGATCTTTGGGACTTACTCTGTACTCCCTGGGGTCAGAGAATTCTTTGCAGCAGTGGCTATTCCAGGCCTTTCCTTGTTTTCCCAAGGGTGTCTCATCTAGGATCTTGCTGTCTGGACTCACTTCACTGTTGTATATTTATATATTTTACTGGTCACTTTTAAAACAAAAGCCACAAAGCACTGCACCAAATCCCAGAAGGATCTGTGGAAAATGAGTGAGCAGGGTTATAATTACTGATGTTGAATGCTACATCATTTTCAGATTAGTTCTGTTAAATCTCAGTGTGATGGGATAAGATGCTCCCTAGTGTTCTGAAGTCAGAATCTGATCTGTAATGACTATTAACCATTTGTAGAGTTACTATTTTTCCTGAGTAACTTGTCAGGAAAAAACCCTACAGCAGAAAAAAGTAGTACAATATAGTTACGAAAATTCTGTTGTGATTTTGCAATTATTCAGCTATTTTTTTTGCCTCCCAGGATCCAGTGATTTAGTTCAGATCCAGAACACTATGGCATTTGTTACCTTGTTGAATGCAATGTAAATTGCTTGAAGACAAATGTAAAATTTTCCTTTAGGGCAAGATTTTTAGAGAAATTACAAGAATTTGCCCATAATATAACCTGAATACAACATGTACAAACTGTAGTCTATTTTGTATTGAGTTTTAATTTGTTTTGATGTAATTTTAATTTATTTATCCATGGTACATATTTCAGAAATCACCAAATTACTTGGCATAGTTAATGATGTGCATTTTTAATCCAGAAGTGAAAACCTGAAAGACAAGAACAATGAAATAACAGCCAAATAGATTTGGTTTAAGCAGAACTATGATTCATAATAGGAACTGTAAGTGTTGATTTTCCAAATGAGTTGGGAACAATTGATTATGCTATTGTGCTTTTGAGCATAAGCAAGTGTCTAGTTCTTCTTGGTGGTGGCTCAGAAGAGTTTCTCTGCTTTAAACTGAAAAGGGGATCACATATCCCACATGGAGTTAACAAGCCTTTACTGGAGGTGTTTTCATTATTACTATTACATTATAGGCAGGCAATAATATTGACTGTAAAACCTTTTACATTTTACTGAATACATTTTTAGCAAAATGAATGTGCTTATGGCTTTTGCTTCCACTGTTTCTTGCAGTCTGCAAGACCTGTCATCTTCTTGTGTGTTGTTTGAAGAATTCATCCATTTTTTGGTCAAACATTCTGCTTCACAATTTCAATGGATATACCCTCTTATAGTGCCTGAAATGGAGAAATTTTGCTTTTATCAGTGTTAAAGGAGGCAGGAGATCTGACATTTGAGGAGCTGCTTCAAGGGCTGCCATCTCTCTTCTATGAAAATGGGCTTCATGGGTTCAAGGAGAATCCTGCTCTTTGGAGGTCCAAGCATCTGCAGTGGCCCAACACATCTTTGCAAGGTATTAGCTGAAGCTCATCAAAACTTTTTATTATTTATTAAAAAAGGCATTACAAAATGGTATCCAGATGAGATTATTTAGCATTGCAAGTCCTTATGCAGCTTTTAGTAGAATTACTTACTTTCTCCTTGGGAGCCATTGCAGTCTTTCAGGTAAATCTGTAATTAGTATCCAGTTGATCTGAAGCATGGTGCTGTCATTATATTGCTATAGACATACACATTAGAAAACAGCACTGCCTGGGCACAGCAGGCAATTCACAGACTAATAACTCAGACATTTTCTCTTTTTAAAGCCTAGTAATTTTTCAGAGTTAAAATGTAAAGTCATAATTGCAACAACATTTTTAATTTTCAGTTGAGCATAAAGCAGATGAGACATCTGTATTTTTTTTCTATGATTTTTATGTTTTGAAAATAGCCTGTTAACTATTTTAAAAAAGAACCTAGAGGCTTTTTGTTCTCTGTTTTATTAAGCAGATAGGTGTGGTGACATGAAACTGGTAGCAACAGGAAAAAAAAGAAGAGGAATGAGTGGTAGTTGTGTTTGAACTTTGAGTTTAGTGCAGCCAAGCGGAATCCCACTTCGTTTTGTTTGCATTTGAAAATTTATTTCTCAAAATGGCAAAAGGTGGTCCCATATTTTGTCATAAATGCTTAAAAGATGTAGACATGACTAAATTAGAAGGAAATAAAATGTTGTGTCAACTTGAACAATACTTCTATCATATTCAATAAGATTTTGGATAATGACAGGGAGGTGGATTTGGCATTTTAATTGAAATTCAGGCATAAGAATGCTGTGAAGTTTCTATGGACGAGAGGAGATGCACAAATCAGGTTTTTTGGATAACATCCCCACCTGATTACCAGTTGTCTTACATTTGCAAGTAATTCAATCTTCTTTTGAATAGTTGCTTAAGCCTTTATTATTAACTAAGCATTACTTTTTCATACATTGACTAGAGGGTTGGGATATGAAAAGCAAAGCTCAGAGGTCTATGTCTGTTGTCTTAGAAAATGGATACTGTCTGCAGACTCAAATACAGGCAAATGGGTCTCTTTTGTCATTTTTTTCCATGTCCTCAATATACCACAGCCAGTGGAAGCATAAAAGATATTTCTTAATGGACCAGCATCAATAATAAACTGTTCTCATTTGTGTGGCATGTTTGAAAGGAGCAATGAGGACAAAGAGTGAGTGCTACTACACATAGTATTTCAGTCTGATACATTTTAAAACAGAAATACAAAAGCTGTGAGCTGTTAAATGTATACAGGTTTGCTTGATTTTCCTTTAAAATCACATAGAAATGGAAATCTTGTTTTAAAAAGAAGCCAAATTTAGCATATATATATATGCCATAGTGTAGCTGGCATAAATAAAATCAGAAGTGCTTACTGAACAAGACATTGAGACCAGTCTTATAACTAATGAAATAGGCTGAAGTTGAGGAAAACCTGATAAATGTTTTTTCCCTTTATTTATAGGGTGGAGAATATTAATAGCAAAAGTATAACTCTTACTTCCAGTTAGGAAATATTTAGAAAGGATGGAAACAAGTTTTTGTCAGGGAAGCACTGGCCTTGCTTCACATGGTCTTCCCAGTAAAAATGTGGAATTCAAACTGAAGCATTCTCCTAGCTCTGAGATTGAGGGCATCTTCCACATTCTGGATCCAGCTTTTACACCAGTCCCTTAGAGGGCTGGGGGAAGCATGCATCACCTTTTCTTGTCTGTGTCCCACAGCTGGGTATGTATCTGAAAAACAGAAAAAAAATAACCAAAAAAGCCTTGCATAAATGGGCAGAGGTTCTTCATTACCCAGTATATGGACATCAACCAGAAGAGGTAGGGCTATGGGCTCTACCTTTAACACATTGCAATGTGATTTGGAGTCTTTTTAAGCTGTTTGCCTTGGCACTGAATGGGATCAATAAAGATAAAGTCTCTGAGAAACAAAAATCTCATTCCGATATCATGAAATCCCTTAATTTGTCTTAATTAATCCCCAACAGTCTTTCCAGGTGAATGTTTATTCAAAAACTTCATCTTTTTTTTAGTAGATTTAAATGTATCCTTAAGGTAACTGTGACAGAAATAAATGTTGTCAAATTGCACTGAGCACAAATATACAGGGTAATTACAGTGAGCAAATAACAGAAGAGACCAGAAACCTGAGCTCAGAATATTCAAAATATTAATCCAAGTAGAAATATTACTTTTGATTTGGTAAATATGTTGCCTGGTAATACTGAGATTAAGACTTCAATAGTTTAGGAGCATGTTTGACATGGGAACTTCACATCATTTGAAACTCTTGTCCTCTCCTGACAGGCTGTCTGTGTAATACCTCCTGTTTTCATCTGTTTTCATCTTAGCATAATGCAGAAGATAAAAATAATGTTCCAAATCCAGTAAGGATTTAAAAGTTATCTGTGATATTAGCAGTTTAGTAAGCAGTGTGGGCTGCAGTATGGTCCTTTACCAGCCATTAGCACACTGATGGCCTAATTCGTAAAACTTTTGTCACTATAAAGAGTAAATGATGACAATCTAAAAGTGCAGTAAAGGTGAAAACTGTTTAGTGAGAAGCTGTAATTACTGCTCTTACACCAGAAGGCAAACTGGAGGTGAATTTGCATGTTCATATGCTGATATTTTATCAGGAATTTAAGGTAATTTTATTGCTATAATAATATTTATATTATCTGCGTACTAAAGTTTTGTGACAGCTTGTAATAAACATCCAAGATTTTCTTTTTCAAGAACAGTAACAGAAGCAAATATCACATTATTAAACTGTTACTTACAACAGTGGATTTTGTAGCTTACCCCAGGCCACCTAAGTGTCCAGCAAAGTAATGGCCAAGAAAGCAAAAGAGGTACAGAGCATCCAGGGAGATTAACTATCATAATACCAACTAAAAACTATTGAGTCTTTTGAGTCTTAACTCTAAAAAGCTCCAGCTGTTACAAAGAACATCTCAGAAAAACTCTTCATAAATATTTTCTTTTCTGAAGAATCTCTTTAATCTTCTGGTCTGAAAATCTGGTGCATTTGCTGTCACTCTTTTGCACACGACTTTATTGTTCACTGTGTGAAAAAAAAAAGTTTTGGACATAATTATTTCTTCCCATGAAGTAGGGTTTTTTAGGACAACTGTCACTTTAGTGCATCAGCAACAAATAAAGCTTCAAGTCAGGATAGAAATGAAGTATTGCCATGCTTTGTTCAACTAATATTAAAAGATTTTATGTATTCTCCAGTTTCACTTTTTCCACTTTCATATTTAGGAGCATCAAGCAAGAGATCCAGGTGTAATAGAAGGAATCTGTTAATCGGAAAGCAAATCTACTCATCCTAAAATCACTCTAAGATACAAAGTAATTTTGAACAAATGTGATGTTCTTTTAGCTAATTTTTTACATCATTTTCATTGGTTTTCTTTTCCCTCTTCCTAGTTTCTGGGAGTTTTGTGGAAGTCGGTCAATTTTCTGTCAAAGGAGAAACAAATGCCATGACATCAGTGCATTTCCTTAGTTTAAACTCTGTCAGTTTTAGTGTGTGCTAGCAGAAGGTCTTATAAATAGCCTGCAGCCAATCTTGGTTTTAAATATACTAGAAGATCATCTAGTCCAGGCCCCCTGCCAGAGCAGGGTCACCTAGACCAAGTCACCCAGGAACAGATCCAGGTGGGTCTTGAGTGTCCCCAGAGATGGAGACTCCACAACCTCCCTGGGCAGCCCCTTCCAGGCTCTGTCACCCTCACTGGGAAGAAGTTGTTCCTTGTGTTGACTTTAAACCTCTTGTGCTCCAGCTTGCTCCCATTGCCTTTTGTCCTGTCATTGGATGACACTGAGCAGAGTCTGGCTCCATCCTCCCTACACTCACCCTTAACATATTGACAGACACTGCTGAGCTCCCCTCTCAGTCTCCTCTTCTCCAGGCTAAAGAGCCCCAGCTCTCTCAGCCTCTCCTCATAAGGGAGATGCTCCACTCCCTTCAGCATCTTGATAGCCCTGAGCTGGACTCTCAGCAGGAGTATGAACTTGACATTTGCTTATTTCACCTTCAGGACAGATGATACTCTCCTGTTAGTGTTCCTTAACACGTTATTTGGGATGAAAGGTTTTGTTTTGTTTAAGTAAGTGGTTGATGCTGTGATTACACCTATGAAAGCCCCAGCAACTGGGTAAAATGTGCCCCAGAGTAACTGGGTCACCTTGCCCTTCTCATCTCATGGAACAGGTTATATCAGTTTTTCCAGGAGAACGTTGACAGCCTACAGTTCCGTCACAGGGAACTGCTTTTCTCTCCTCCATTGCACTTCTTATCTTGTGAAATGAAGATTATGGTGATTTGGACTCAGTTTCTTGGAGAAGGTGAGGGGAGGTGCTGGATCAGATCAAGATCATGGCAGTCTTCAGCAACTCCTGGCCATGTAGGAGTAATAGAGGTGAATCACAGAACTAGATGATAGGAGAGCAGCAAAGGATATAATTGGGGTAATTAACAGGGACTCTTAGTGTCATGAGAATTGTTTGTGAATATATTTGGAAGAACAGAACTTGAACAATTAGTGCTTGAAGCTGAAGGCATTACAAAACACCAGATGAAGTGGTCTGGCCTGTGCTCATGTAATGGTTTTGCATGATAGCTTCTGCTGGCACAGATGATTCCATGTCAGAAAGGCTCCTGGGAATTTGCAAGTGTGAAAAGCTATGTAGTAGACTGATGAGAGAGGTTAGATCTTAATTTCCCAAAGCTAGGTATGGCAGCATACTTCTGATCAGGGAGTTAACTTAGTTTTACTTATTTCAAAGATGGTATTTTGAGGCAGTTTGAACCTTGCTGGTCTTACTTGCACTTGATATTTACTCAAGAACTATTTTTTCATAAATTTTTTTACTGATTTATATCTGTGTTCTCTGTATCTTCAAGATTATAGGTTCCAGCAGAATTAGAACAGGGATATATTTGTCCCCTTGTCTCTGTTTCTAGTTCTTATGCCTTTCTGTATAGGAACCCTGAATCTATGATTAAAGGATTTTATTATCCCCTTTCCTTTGAGAACTGTTTCAGAGAAGAAATTTGCTGATAGAGTAAATGGTAAAGGAGTTTTCAACCTTTACTTTCAAATAATCAGGATTGAAATCATTGCTCCTTTTCATTTGGTGTGTTCAAGTCTTAGAAAGTGAAGGCCAAGGCATCAGAATTAGTCAGCATCTAAGAACTAAGAACTTCCACAGATCCCTTCCAATCTGAATTATTTTACTGTGGGCTTTTTCAGTAGGTACACAGGAGATGTAGAGTCAGAGCTTTGGAGGCTACCCAAGTGGGAAGGACAAAGTATACTGAGAGAAAAAAGAATGACAAAACAAAAATAAATGTTTACTCTTTGCAAAAAAAAACCAACAACAACAAATCACATAGTAATTCTGCCTTGAGTTGTCAATTATTGTTTGCAGATAATGAATGTTCTGTAAAAGCTTTGTACAAAGGAAGGCACAGAAAGTATATTATTTGTGCCTTGATATAAGACACCAAGTGTTCTAAAAGTTTTAATGTCCTTTAAATATTGTGGCTTGTGAGGAAAACAGATCAGGAAAACAAAACAGAACAAGAAAACAAACAAAAAATTAATGTGTTCCTCAAAACAAATTAACATTTTCAGATGCTTTAGCTTAGTGATATTCCTATAGATGTGTGGACAATAACAAGATTTTGTCCCTAATTTTGTCTCTATCTCTTTCTGTGACTGCCTGAGCTATTCAGTGACAGGATCCTCTAGATCTGTTAAAAATATTTAGGAAAAAAGGAGGTACAGCTATTCACACAGCTAGGTCTGTGTTTGAGGAGGAAGAAAGAGCTCCCCACAGAGCCAGCAGACCTAAGGCATCATGAGGAGAGGGGGGAGGATAAGCACCAGATATCAGAGAATGGCACACAGGCTGGAGGAAAGAGTATTTCTAAACATTGGAGTATTTGTGGAGTTGGGTCCTGTTTTCCTCACCCATTATGTGTACAGGTACAAGAACTCTGAAATGATGTCATTACAGTGACTATTAGATTGGTATTTTTTTGAGTTAGCTATTTGCAAAGAGCTTTTTGTATATGTGTGCACATATAGATTTTTTTTTTTAGCTCATTCTGTGGCAGAGATTCTACTGCAGGGTGCTGGATATTGCAGTAGAAGGCTCCAAAAATTTTCTAGATAAAAAGGTATTTTCATCTGCTATTTATTCACCTGCTGGAGGCTTATGTAAATACAGGGAAGGAAGTTACAGATATGCATTTGGAGGAGTTTTGTCAGAATTTTTGACTGAAGCTATGAGATGGTAATTTTATACAGCTTCATCTAATAAACACCATTTAAATACATCAAGGAACATGTTATGTTGCTTATATTATTTTATATCTGGTGAATATACATTCTAAATATATATTTGGAAGGAGGGCTTCCAACTAGATTTGCATTAAAGACTGTAAATAAAAAAGCTAGCCAGGCCAATAGAATGATTTGGTAACTAAGAGAGCTGGAAAATAAAATAGTATCTTGTAATAACTTCTGCTGGAAATTGGAATGAAGAATTGAAGTTTACTTTTTTTATCCTGAGTAATAGAAACCAAAGTATAATAGGTCATCTCCTAGATTTGCTGGTTTTGTTCCTCAGTGCAAAGAATGAAGGTGAAATAGCTCTTCCTTGTGCAAAGGCACGATAGGAGGAAAAAAAATCAGATAAAGAAATATATCAAATTTTCTTCTTTAGGTTAAAACTCTTTGAAGTGCCCTTCAAATGCTTGTCCAATTTCATTGCTCCCCTGGTTGCTGCCTATGGCTCTTCCAATATATTCATACTTACATGCAGATGCTATTTCACTCCTAAACCAGGAGAGCTGGGGGATAGAGGTGATATGAATAATGGTGTAAGTTGCACATCACGTCCTGTAGCTTTCATCTTGCATCTTCTTTCATCTTCCCTCAGTTTCAAGCCTCTTGTCACACAGGTTACATCATCCTGCACTAATAGGCTACGCTTACCCAAGCTATAGAAATGTGTAAATTATGTTAACTTATACCTACCTGTTAAACTACTTTTCTAGGAGAAGGTTCCTTAAAAAGAGAACATGGTGTGCCCCTCCCTTCTCTTCAGTGCTAGAAAAGCTAATTTCTTATATCTTGTGAGAAAAGGCTACTGACAGAATGTACAGAACAATCCTATTATCTGCTTCTTGGTTCCCTGATCATTTTCTGGGGAGTAAAGATTTATTTTTTTTTTTTAATACGTTATTAGATCTGAGGAGTTTACCTACTTGTGAATTCAAACCTGCTTTTTAAAGCCACCCATGTACTGACTAAGGGCCTGTCTACTGTTTGCTGTGCTTCTGATCTTGGCCTGCTGTGTAACTGTAGTAGTAAGAGAGAGAAGAAAGTTTCAACTACAGCTTGCTTGAATGACTCCATGCTTAAAGTGTGTAGTGATCTTTGTTTTGTCTTTAGCCCATAGGGACTAGAAGCCATTTTTTTTGGAATTTCTCTGTTTTCTCTATTACGTTCTCCAGAGGATGGAAGCAGAAGAAATGTACATATGAGTAATGGCACCAAGCACTTGTTAGGTCAAATATTTCTTCAAAAATTGCTAATTATTCATGGGAGGCTTTAAACACTGTGTATTAAAGCACAGTCACTGTGCTTCACATTTTTAACAGCTGCCCTTGGCTTCTTTTTCTGAGACCATCATATACCATAATTGTGCTTTGTTTAAATCATGATACAAAAAGGGAATTGTGGTTTAACCCACTGACATTAATCGTTGTATGGGTGTCAGAACAGGGGGTAATTTTATACAGACTGTTCTACAAGGCACAAATATTGGAATGGCAGTCTTAACTTTCTCCTCCCCTTGATGAAACTAAGGATTTGGAATTGTATTTGGAATAAATAGTCAGAACATCCTGAACTGTAGCTTGGGCTCCAGTAATCTGTAAAACTACACTAAATTTCCTCTGAGCACCTCGTAGAAATTCACACTTGGGCTATATTCATAAACAGAGGGGCAAGGCCAGCAATTTAGTCACATAATCTGTACACATCAGTGACATGAACGACAGCTCAAAGGTAACTTTTTTCCTGGGTCAGACTGTGTTTTTGCTGTGTAACTTTTTGTAGCATAATAATGCCAACTCAGGCTAAAACTAGTTCCACCATCTGGAGCTGGTGCTGCACAAGATTATGCATTATGATAACTTTCTATTACATAAACACACATCAGTTCCAAGAATTGGGAGAAAAGAGCTTGCTTCAATCAGGAGATTGCTATCAAACATTTTAAGTTTGCTGGGTGTAAAGGTGCAGCACCTCACAGAATCATGTTCAAAGTGTATATGCTGTGCAGTATAGCAGATAAAACAGTAGAATTTGTTTTCATTACCTTGGTTATATTTCCTACCACCATAGTTAGATTTTTGTTTGCATTTCAGAATTACAGCATTTTCTGATGTGAATTTGTGATGCAAAATTATTCCCTAAACATTTTCATTGGTACAAGAGGTATGATCTCATTCCTAAGCCATACTCTAGAAGTCATCCTTCTGTTCAATAGTCAATGTGTAGACTGTTTCTTCAGAATCTAGTCATCAGAGAATGTACCATACACAGCCACAGTGTGAAGCTAGAAACTGTTGTTTATTGTCATAATACAGTTGCACACACATATACAAAAAGCACAATTAAAGCTCTCATAGTTCTTAAAAGCTTAATCATTATTTACTGAGACTTTTTTTTTTTTTTTAGAAGCTGGGATGAATACTGATTTGAACTATAAAATTTTATGTTACTGCATAGGAGAAATAGGTTCTCTCTGTGAAGTTTCCTCTTCTCCTCTAGCTATGCTAGAGCAGATCAAGACATATTCCACTGAGAAGAGAGGGAGTACATCTCCAGTGGTAGCTTCTCTAATTTTAGTGCAGATTCTTGTACTCTGGATAATACCCATAAGACAAGTTGGCTCCTTAAACACCTGTGTGAGACTGGAGCAAAGGCATCATTCATCTGTAAGAGATTAATGAGAGGCTTTCATTTGCCAGCCCTCCTACAAGCACCTTATGCTTGCTGACATCTGATATTTCCCATGGTGGTTGGAGTTAACATAATTCCAAGGTGGTGCCACACTGGACCCTTTATCACCTCATCAGCACCTCTGCTTGTGCTGGCTCTACACAGGGGAGAGGTTTTAGGACACCCCTCCTTGATCAGTGCCAGCCCAGTCCCCATGGAGTGGAAATGAGACTGCTGAGCTGCCAGCTTGCCCTTGAATATTGAATTTAAAAAGTCATCAGAATAACCTATTAGCAAAATCATTGTAATAGAGGTTAGAAGAGGTACTTAGTGCAGATGATGCATGGCACAATACATACTGTAAGAAATAAGTTGCTTTTAAGATATTCACAGTAGATTTGAGTGGTAGGTTGAATGTAGAGCACCCTTACCAATTAAAGTTATGTGAAAGAAAATCTCTTTGTTGTTCAACTTTACATATTCTAACTCCTTTGATTTTTGTTAGTCTGTGCTAAATCAAAGAAACACGAAATGAATTCATGAGTGACTTTATTGAAGTCTTTTTAGATAAAGTATATTGATTTTCATCTGCTATTCTAACATTCTGTTCAGGATTCAGCGATTTCATTTTGTAGTTGCTTGGAGATATTTTTTGCCACAGAGGCAGATACGTATAATGACATTAACTCTATAGTCTACCAACATACTGAACAGGGTATTTGGCTGCTAATTGCTTTCATTTGGATCAGTATGTCAGAATACACACTTTGTTTGTAATTAAACATGCACACACAAAAATACCTTCCTTGCACATGCCGTGCCATTTCTAAATTACCTTTGTGCTAAACCATCTTAATGGATGGACAGATGACTACCTATGTCCTATTTGCCTAAATATATCTGCATTTCTGCAGTGACCAGTTTCAGAGCAGGCAACACTGCACTTGGAAAGGGATCTGAGGTAATAAGGGTCAACAAAAAGCTCTTTTGGGGGCTTATTTGAAGCTAGGCGAAGCCCTTTGCCTGTGCTGGGGCCGCCATTTTGTGGTCGGGCTGCTGAGGGGGCCTGGGCAGAGCTGCCACCACCC
>JANHGL010001491.1:6015-16270 GCA_024611195.1 Ceyx melanurus
GCAAAGAGAGAGAAAAAGAAAAAAAAAAAAGAAAAGTTTTGTTTCTCT
Organism: Ceyx melanurus; assembly: GCA_024611195.1. NCBI lineage: Eukaryota > Metazoa > Chordata > Aves > Coraciiformes > Alcedinidae > Ceyx > Ceyx melanurus. The sequence goes on from JANHGL010001491.1 coordinate 6,064, forward strand.
CCTAAAGGGAATTGCTACCCCTTGACACCAGTTCTGAATGCAACCAGCCCATAACAACTGCTGAGTGATGATGGAGCTGCTTAAAATAGAAGGGAGCTCACAGCCATGGAGCTGTTTCTCAATTATCTCAAATCCTAATTGAAAGAAAAAATATTAAGCTGCTCCGTGCCTTACTGAAAAAGTGCTCTGATTTCCTCCTGGAATAGAGCTTTCAATTTTTTCTTAATTGTAAATGTTATATATTGTTGATCTTCCAACACTGAATTTCTTATAAAGCCTCTGCCTCAGATGATAACCTGCATTTGTCTGATTTATATTTGAGTGTTATCCATTTAAAAATATATATTTCTTTACTAAACAAGGATTTTTCCACATTTTTATGAAACATCTCCCCTTTAGCACAGCAGCACATTTGATTTTTTGTGTACCCCAAGAATTATCTCAAATTCACATTTTAATTTCTTTTTCCGTTGCGTTTGAGGTCCTGAATATGTCTCCTGTATTGTACAATTCTGTACTCAGTGTATCAACAGTGAGTAAAGGGAATGCATTAAGCAACATACTTCAAACTCATGGCTTTAATTACCCAGGGACAGGATTTAGCAAGTCACAGCTTTTATTTAAACAGTCTTGACACAGCTCGAGACAGCAGCAGCAAATTTCACACTTAGGGCCATATTACCCAAGGAGCCAGATTCAGAGCCTCTCTTCAGAACCATCCTGTTGCTTTAGGTGATGCAGAGCAGTGGGAAACTCTGAAAGAATTGCTGCTTGCAAGTCTCAGGGTTCAGCTGAGTTACAGCCACGTGCAAATTCCTCCCCTCTGTCATGGACCAGAGTAAGACACTCACACCAGGGATTATTTGGCTTTTGGATCATTTACTGCAGCTGATTTGCCTTTCTGCAGCAGTTTAGAGTGCCTGTAACAACCTTTTTTTTTTTCATTCTGAAAACACCTGAGATGTGAACCTTTTTACCCTTGCATTGCAGAATGGGTTGGGTTTTTGTCTTTCTTACTTGAAAGCTGTAGGCTGAGATGTACATTTTGAGCTGTAAACATACAGCTCCCATTAGTGTTAATTGGAGATGCATAGTCTACTTTGCTTCTCAAATGGATGAAGACTTGTGCCTAGCTGTTGGAAACAGAGCAGGAACTTCATTGGAAGCTACAGGCTAGTGCCAGAATTTCTGGCACAAAAGCAAGCGTAACTGTTGAAGAAGTTTTAACTCATGTCTATGGTAACCTTGCAAACCTTTATTTCTATGCCCATGCTGCTTTAGTTGCACCCATTTGCAGTGGTGCTCACTGCTTAAATCCATTACCAGCTTGGGTTACCCACCCATGATGAGCTATTCAGTGAGCTGGGCTTTGCTTTGAAATCTTTCACTTTATTGTTGTTATCAATAACTTTTCTGTTATCTCTTCACTATGATTGTACTTAACCCCTGCTGAAGTGTGGGGGGAAACCAGCTCTGAATGCTGCTGGGGGCTTCTGAGATGCTTCAAGGGATGTGACTGGATGCTCATTTAAGAACAGCTCCTTAATTAAATGAGAACTCTTTATTGTTCAGAGTTGTCTTCCATATTCCAAATACCACTGGAAATCTTTTAATCTGTATATATTGAGAAAATATAGCTGTGGAGGCTTCACTGTAGCCATACAGGGGTGTCATTGGATGAGGAGGGAGGGACATGATGAGTAAATGCTGGAAGTTCAATACTTGAGTGACAGGGGATCTAGGAGTATCCCAAAGGAAAACTGTAACAGGAGTTATCAAGAACCTAGGTTTGAAAGAACATCATTCTAGGAATAAGTAGCTTCATAAGAAGTTAGGATTCCGTTTATAATAGATAATAAAATAATTATAGCAACTGTAGAATGTCATGGCTGAGAAAACCTAATTCCTGGGAGAAGTTTATTCTCTGAATCCAGGGGAATATAAAAAAAAACCCCAAAACTGTAGTTCCTGGATCAGTGGCTGCATAGCTTTTATTTTGGTTCAGTAAAAAATTCCACTTGACTCTTTTCTGTCCTCTGTAGATTCAAGCACTGTCTGCAAACAAATTGTCACTGCTGCCCCACTTGCCTTCAGTCTTCCTTTGTGAGCAGTAGCAGGGAGTCTGGTTTTCCAAGCTATGGCATAGGCAGAAAGCTGCTAAAGCCAGGGCTGTGTAGCTGTCCTGAGCAGCCAGCCTCTCTGGGAAACTGCCTGTGCAGAGCTTCTCTATTTATGGAACAGGAACATGAGCAAATGGAATATTGGTTTGAAAAATGTGAAAAGTTAGATACAAATGTTCACCTTGCAGCTTTCTTGCTTTTAGGAGTCTCAATATGCCAGCACAGATTTAAGGTAGGGCTATTGTCCATAGGAAAAAAAAAAAAAAGCTTAATTATTTTATTTAGTTCCCAGTAAATGCTCTTCAGGTCAGTTGGTTTCTTCTCACTCTTTAGTGCAAGCCCAAAGCCATTCAGTTTGAATCTGGGTACTGCTGTGCTTGCAGCTTGTGGACATCACCATAGCACTTGTCCCACCTCCTTCCAACCTTGGCATTTTGTGCTAGAAAAAGATTTTTGCATCATTCTTGGGTTCTACTACTTCCAATCTTCTGTAGAAAAGCAACACACAGAGAGCTCTGTGCCCCAAAGAGAAGAGTCTCTGGTTTCCAGCTTCTCCTGAATCAAGAGTGTTCTCAAAGCTGTTTTACCCAAAGCAAGCATCAGTAAATGAGATGTTTTCCAGTGTGGCAATGGGGGTTGGGAATCCAAGGGTGGAATGACTTGGTTGGGTGTGACAAGATGTAGAAAAAAACATAGCTTGGAAGAAGAGGGAAAACTAGGAGACATCATGGACAAAATATGACTACTAGTTTGGGCAGTTCATTGCAACACCAGCTTGAGAAACTTGCCACTTCTTCCTTTCTGCTTTCTGATCACTATTATGTCTCCTTAGCACTGTAGTGAAGTCAAATTCCCTGTCCTTTCAACAGCACTGCCTTGCTGCCAACAATGATGTTTCCCCTCTGGCAGTTTCTAGCATTAGAGATTGACGTTCATTGGAGAAGAAAAAAAATTCAAGTTATATTTCTATTGCAAAGTAAGTTTATTGTATTTATTCTGGTGCCCCAGCACCAGGGGTAGACATGAGCATAGCTCTTCTACTCTAAGGCTGCCAGAGCTCAGTGGGGAGGAGGTTGCCTCATCTCAGGAACAGATCCAGCAGAGCTGACCTTCCTCTGGGCTTGATGGAGTTGTGTAGTCAGAGCTCCAAGGCACACCAAGGATGAAAGGATTTTTACTAGGTAGTAATTACACCTGTATTGTGTTTTTTTGAATAAAACCTAAGTCAGGACATCACCTGGTGACACCTACCCAGGACCAGTATGGATTGGTGGTCAGAAATCACTTGCCATAGTGAGTTTTTCACATACACCAGCATTCAAACACTGGGAGACTCAGGAAGAGTATGTAGTCTAAAGCTACAGTAAGTCTTGACTGTAGGTGTTGTCTTAGTTAATTTAGAATTGTAATGCTACCTAATTATCATTATTAGGGGAATAAAAACATGTTTTAATTAATTCTTCTAATTTAGTCTTTAATTGTGTGCCTATGAGGTGCTTTCCAAACTTGCATAGTTATTTTTTGGTAAGGCAATAGGGTAAATTGAGGTTTCTTAGGTACCTGAGCAGTGCATTTTTCACTTCTTAAATTTGAAAGCATTCAAATATCATTTTATACTTTTATTTTTTTTGCTCTTAGTGATACATGTTTATAAATGAGCACATATAGACACATATATGGATAAATTTCCCCAAATTCTAATCTCCATTTCCTTTACTTTCATCTGAAAATACCTTTGGGTCTGTAGTTAGTTTTATTTATACTGAGAAGTTTATTCCTGCCACCCTGCACATCTCTTCTCTCCCCTGCTCTTCAGCATCAAACCAAACCTGTTGAAAATGGAAATATCTAAAAGCAAAGAACCAGATTTGCTCCAGGATCCAGTGTGATCTCTCAGAGGAGTCTGTGGGGATCATGTGCACCCAGGCAGCCAGTGTGCTTGACTTTAGGAGCAGAAGGGGCAGGGAGGACATGAACTTTGTCATGTTTTTGAAATTGCAATGTGCAAGTGACTCCCTTAATGGTGCTGAAAGTTTCTCCCAAGTTGTGAGAAATGCTCAGGCATTATTCTCCACTTGGCATTTCTTTCATGTCAGCAGGAACAAGTTTTAAAAGTTAGATGTACTCTGCATTTTCTTTTTTCATTATGCACTGTCTGCTTCTGACTGAGACTGGCACAGCTCCTTGACGAGGCTGCCATCGTGTAAGGGAACCAAAAGGATGAAAAATCAGAACAAGGCTATTCGCTTACAAAATAATCCCTCCTGTGATTATTCCAGGCTGCAAAAAATCTGCCTGCTAGCAAAATTTTCTGAGTCAGGCTGCACCTTTGGTAGCTGTTAGTGCAGCAGGGCTCAGCAGTGGTGCTGGGTGGTGATAAATGCATGCTGCTGGTGTGACAGGTTGGGCTCTGGAACCAGTGCCCCAGGGTCCCCATTGCTAATGAGGTCAGTTACTAGCTCAGAACCTGGGGGATTTGGCCCAGCAAGAGCATTCCATTATTCCACAGAAGCAGTGAAACACTGCTCACTAACCTGCTGCTTCTCCCTCAGCTCCTTACAGTCAGGACTGGGGCTGAACAGGACATTCCACATTCAGGTCTGCTGCTGGACCAAGCAGAGCAGGATCTGGCCCCCTCAAAGCAGCTGACCCTCCAGAAAAGAGCTGTGATGATTAGTTGGTGAAACACCAGCTAGTGCTGCTGGAGGACTTGTTGGATGCATGTGTTGCTCACTTTTATGCTCAGTTGTAAAACCAAAATGAAATAAAATATAGTTATTGTAGGAAGGATTGGTAAAGCATCAAATCATAATTAGAACAGCAGAAAACAATTTAAAGTCGTTATTCACAGAAACAAGAGAAGTAGTTATTGATTAAAGGGATGCATGCTTAACAGCAATTGAAAAATCCAGGATTAAAAAGATAATGTTTGTTTTACTGCTTTTAATTATTTAACACGCAGTGACATTTCTGTTTTGCCAACAGCAGCACAATAGGTCCCTAATGAACTGCACTGAGTTACTAATAATTAAACCATCAGGCAGAAGTAAGGGGTACAGCATGTTATTAGATTAATATCCTTAAATAATCATTCCTTTGTTTTCTAAAGAAAACTCTTTCTGGGAGTTTTCTCCCCTGCCCCAAACCAAGTAGACATCAGCCAACTTGAAAGAGCAAAATCCATTTGTGGCTGACACAGAGTCCTGAAAATACAAATGAAAAATAAGATATAAAACCTGAAGTTGTTCCTAGAACTATGCTGGAAGTTTAGTATCAGTGCTTCAAACTCTAGCCCATGAAAACAAATGGAAATGGATTCCAGCCAAGGGTGCTGCTGAAGCCTTTTCCTTGCTCTTGTTAACTTCTTTCTCTGGGATTATTGGAACATTTTAAGAGAAAAAAACAAACCTTAAGTGCAATAAAAGTTTGGATTCTGTAGTTTCTTGAAGGGCAGTGTCATAAGGCAATGGACTTATTGAAGGATGCTGTTCACCAGGGAGCAGAAGATATGAGCTTGTGTAAAGAATGGGCTGGGGATGAACAAAAAAAGCCTAATCTCATACTTACAAGTAAAATCTGGTATTTTTTTCTAGAATAAATATTCAGTTCTGCTTACACAGTAGCTTTAAAATGATATGGAAGAAATAAACAGGGTGTTGAAAGGGAAAACAAGGATAATTGGGGTTATGGAACAAGAATCATATGAAAAGAGATTGAAAATACTAAGCCTTTTTATTTCAGAGTAGAATGAATAAGAAGAAATATGATAAAGAGATCAGAAGTAATGACTCTTATAGGGAAGGTAGATCAGGAACACTACTCACCTTTTCCCTTAACAATAAAATAAGAAAATAGATAACAGAAGGAAAAGGAGGCAAACTCAAAACTGATTTTAAAAAAAATAATATTTTTCACTCCTAGTTCATCCAGTTCTTCATTCTGAGTCAGATTATTGAAGAACTAGGCTTCCCTGGGAAGTAGCTGGGTCTGCCCTGCAGCAGAGGCTGGTCTGGGGTGTAGTGGTCTGGTGGCTCACTGCTTTCCTCTCCCTGAGGTGAGGGAGTTTTGGTGCCTTCTGCTCTCTCCATCAAGTTGGTAGAATCACAGAATCACAGAATGTTTGGGGCTGGAAGGGAGCTCCAAAGGTCTCTAGTGCAGCCCCCTGCAGGGAGCAGGGACACCCTCAACTAGATCAGGCTGCTCAGAGCCTTGGCCAACCTCACCTGGAATATCTCTAGGGATGGGGGCTCAACCACATCCCTGAGGAGCCTAGTCTGGGAAGAAGAGAAAAGGGAAGGTGCTTTTAATACCCATTTTGTTGGTCTCCATCCTACTCTGGTTTATAAGTATTTCTGCTCAGAAATACCAAGTTCTGTCATGACCACGCTGATCACAGTTGCTCTGCACAGGGCCTATGCTGACCATGCATGTCCACAGGGAAACAATCAGCTAGAGTGAAGAGTAAACATTGTATAGTAGCATTGTGGCAATAGTAAAAGTACTTACAAAGACTACTTGCACAGCTTAAAGCCTTACATTTCTTATGGCACAACACTGCTTTGACCTTACTGTATTACCAGTTGAAGCATTATGGATATGCCACAAGCATTAAGCTCTCCCTCATTCCCTTCATTCCCCAGAAACAAAATGTACATTCCTGGCCATTGTGAAGAAATACAAACAAGAAAGGACTGAAGAAATTAAGGCAGGTATTTATGCCAAGATCCAGTGAACTACACAAAACTAGAGTAGGTAGCAAAAGCTAACAATCAACACCTCCCATAGATTCATAGATATTAGGGGTTGGAAGGGACCTAGAAGATCATCTAGTCCAACCCCCCTGACTGAGCAGGATCCATCTCAGTGAGGCCATTGACACCTGGTGAGGGGTGCATTCTGGCTTGGTTGATTATGGTGGGTGCTGTGGCAAAAACTACAGATTTTAACATAAATAAGATCTAAGGATGTTGAAGTTTCATCCTATAGTTAATAAAGTCTAGCTGAGTACTGGGTATGTGCACACCTAGTGCGCTGATTTCCTCAAATGACCCAGGAACTTTCTCCAAAACCACAGAGGAATTCTGGAAGGAGGAAGATTTTTCTCCAGTTGAAGAGGCTTGGGCTAGAGACCAGTTGAGCAAACTGGACATCTACAAGTCTATGGGCCCTGATGGGATACACCCATGAGTGATGAGGGAAATGGCAAAGGTCAAGATCATGAAAATAATAATAAAATGGAATATCTACAAGTATATACAAAACTAGCATCAAACCCAACACCCCTGATGGCAACTACATCACCTTCACCACTGATGCTGTGGAGCAGACACAGGAGAATCCCCAGTCTGGGCCCAGCAGCAGACAGGAATTGTGGTCAGGAGCTGGATTCTGGTGCTGGATTCAAGAACACACGGATCAAGATCAAAGGCAGAACAGACAGAGTTACCTTCAGGTGCCAGACATTGAAGAAAATCGGAAGAAACCAAGAAGAAGAGCTGATGCTTAATTCTTGTAATCCATCATCTTTATGCTGAATATGATGTATATAGGATGGAATACCTCATTGGTCAGTTTAGGGTCACCTGTCCTGTCCACTCCTCTCTGCAGGTTTGGCCTTTTACATTCTGCACCCCCCAACATGGTACAAGATCCAACAGTGGCCTAGGTCTGCAAACCAGTCCTTGGTAGTAACTCTAAACATGCTAGAAGCAGACACTGACAGTGAAACTGTGCTGCTAGCTTCAGAAAGTGCAGTTAGAAGAACTGAGCTGAAAAGTAAAATCACTGAACAGAATTATTTCTGTTCTCACTCAAACCAGGACAACTGCATAAAATTTTAAGGACTATATTTGATGCTAAAATTTCTTTTACTCCTGCATTCACAACATGGCAGTCAGATTTTTTCTAATTACAACACCAGTGCAGCATATCAAGCAATATGCATGAGGTAACATTTATTCTTGCACTGCCTGACAACTATATCTTCCATATTCCCATCATTTTTACAGTACAGATAATAGAGACAATGGCAATCTAAAAACATGACCTGTTAAGAAATTTGAGAATATTATTCTCCTTACTACACAGCTTCTTAAGATCTACATACATGTATTTATTTTAATCATTGCATCTTTTCCATTTGTTTATCAATGTATTTCTAGTTAGTAATTAATATCTAATATGTTCATCTGGTTATTGAAAACACCTGCAGTTCTGAGTAGGCTGAAATGTCTTTCTTCAGTACCATCACCTAACTAAAATTTTCCCCACAGATATCATTACTTTTTCCTTATGTTTATATCACCACCATGACTACAAATTACACTTTGAGAATTTCTTGCTCCTTATAGAAAACTGACTATATCATTGAGAATGGGAGACTAAAATTGTTAAAATCTTAATAAACCTAAAAAGTGAAGTGGTTTATAACGTTTTTCTTTAATAACTCAGTGATGCTAACTGTTATTGTGGAAACATCAAAGCTTCTACTAAATAAAGAAAATCGTATTGCTCATAGCATTAATTCAATCCTCCTACAGGACAACCTCTTAGAACAAAGCTTTAAGCATCATCATGACAAAAAATAACTCTCAAGGAGAAGCTGAATATTTTGTCTAAAGAGTGATCAAAAATATTTAATCTCTTTTCATTCATATTTTGCTGTGCATGTAGGTGTACAGAAGTAATGAGATTACTTCTTTTCTAACTCTGTTTCCAGGTAGAAAGTGGGGTAGGAAAAGGGGCAGAGATTACTCAACCAGAAACACTAAGAAGCTGAGAAAATAATTTCAGAGAAATATAGTATTGTCAGGAATATTTTATTATCAACATGTTCAAGAGTACTGATCCACCCTGAGTGTATTTATGTGATCCTGCTTAAGAAGGTGAAAAAAGAAAACAAAAAAACACTTCAAGTCAACTTTAAGTCTAGGGGTGCCAAATGAAGTGTGGTAATATTTCCTTACCTCTGAGGAAAATAAACTGAAGTAATGAAAAAAGGAACTTGGTCATGGCCTCTGATGTTCTGAGATCCTGTCCTCTCTAGGGCCCTGCATCAGATAACCAGAAGGAAAGAGGGTTCAAGGACAGAAGATCATATGATCCCATTTCCCATGTGAAGCTGGATTACTGCAAGTTTCAATAAGCCTACATCTTTCAACAGTTAGCTATGGCAATAGTGTTTACTTGCTGATACTTTAATAGCCATATTCCCTCACTCTAGGATGTTTCTCATAAATTGAGTGCTCAAGTTTTTGAGGTTCCCAGTTTTTTACCAACAAAGTGTCTCTGAGTCAAAATTTGTTATATTTAGAGACCACGTCTGCCAAAATTTCAGTCATTGGATTTTACTATATATTTACCAGCAAGTCTGAAAATCTTCTACTATCAGATATTTTTCTTCATTACTTATTCTTGATGAAGTGATCCATTCACATATTTTTAATAAAGCCTCTTTAAGACTTATACTGCAGTGCTTGTCTTCCAGCTCATTTAAAATGCAACAGATCGCACGCATCTGTCTATATTGTTATGTAAGGAAGTTGAGTGGAAACAACAGAGCTTCTGTCAGGTTTTCCACACTACTCATAAATGCTGTGACTCCACTTCAGGTGATGTTTCTGACTTTTTAAAGTCTTTGTTGTCTTCTTGAATTGAATATATAATTGCAGCAGTTGTCCTTACATGATCTCTATACTAAAAGCATTCCCTTCTTTTTTTGGTGTTCCTCTTTATCTGTTTTCATGAGCACTGCAAGTGAGAATCTATATTGAATAAATATGATGTTGGAGTCTGTCTTCTTCTAATTAACAATTTTAAACAATATAAAATTTGTGTAGATGTATATGATGTATTCTTTACTTTCAAATGCAAAATTTTCAATCACTTGCTTTTAGCTGTACTATGGGGGAAAAAAATGTTTTATTAGCTTTACTTATCAATACGGTCTTCATCAGCCATTTAGCAACCTCACTAGAAAGTTACCATACCATACACGTCCTCGGTAAGAATTTATCAAAAACCCCCAAAATAATAATAATAATAATAATAATAATAATAATAGAAATAAAATCCCTTATCATTATATT
>JANHGL010001493.1:0-64341 GCA_024611195.1 Ceyx melanurus
CAGCGAGACGGTTACCTTTCTCTGTGTGCCGCAGGGACTAGCCGGTACCCGGGCGCCGGCTTGCCAAGTGCCCTCTGTGATGTGCTTTGGAACACCACAAAACAATGCTTGGCTACACATAGCTTTTACAGCAGCTCTAAATAAGGTTGTTCTGCTGTAGTTAATATGGGTGCAGATCCATTTTGAGTATGAATAATTGGCAGACAAATTCTAAGATACCAACAGCTGTTCATCTGAACACTGTCTTGCAAAGATTTGTTTTCTGCAGGGATAGGTGATGTGGTATAAACATGCTAGCAGCTGTCCAAAAGCAAAAGATTACTTTCCTGCTGCTGGATGTGGACTGCCATGATCCAAAACTTCTACCAAGCAAATGTTTCCTGAAAAATGAAATAGAAGAAAGGAAAACAAACTAGCAAAATTTGACTGAAAAGCTAGGCATGCTTTGTGCAAATGCAACTAACATAGGAAACGAGACTACTGAATATGTAATAATTCTTGTCACTTAGCACTTTACATCTTCAAAGCACATACTGACATTAGCAGAATAACTCTTACAGTCACCCTGTGAAGTATGAGACAAAGATAATAACAGACAAGTCAAAAGTCAAGCTGAGATCACTTGTGAGTTCCTATCTTTAAATCCCACGCTCAACCCAAAAGTCAAGGGTCCCTCAATAGCGTGTGAGTTGTATTATGTATTGATTTAATTATGTGTCTACAACTTCAGCTCTAATTTGGAGACCAGAGCATTTCCAAATGAAAGGCAAACCAGACTTGGCAACATCTAAAACAAGATTTAAATTTGTGTCTTGTTTTGCACATCTGAAATGCAAGCAGGTGTAATGAGTTTACAGTGTATTTGTGAAAGGTCCTTCAGAAATGCAGGGCAATGCATGGCTGTCACCTTCTCAAGGCAGACTGGATCAAAATTTCCAGCTCCTTTCTATAGATGTGAACCATCTCTGAGTGCTTTCCTGTGACAGATGATGTTGAGCTCTGGTCTGGAGTTCCACTGTAGGGCTGGGGACAAACTAGTAAGTCTTTTCTTAGAGTGTGGAAAGAGGACTTTATGTCTGACTGGTGACTAAGGTATTCTTGGTTACAGTCTGGTGGCCATTTTCCCTCCAACTAGAGTTCTCCTATCTGTGTTGTCAAAGGGTAGAGAATAACCCCAGTTTTCTTTGGCAGTACAGATTAATTTTAGCACATTTAAAAATTTCTGTCAGTTTACTGAAAGTGCATAAAATGATGTTTATGTCAGCTATTTGCTGTCTGCCTGCATGCAGACAATACCTCATCTGTCCAAAGATCTGCCCATGCCTTTAGAATTTTTAGATAAATTTGAATTTGCAGAGTTGTACTACTTCAGCACTTTGCATCATGCAGATGCAGTGTTGTATGTCATTTCAGGAGCCTAGCTTTGGTTACTGTCTTGAATATGTAGAAGTGGTTGCAGTTGGCTGCTGTAAGAGGCTCATCAGGACTGTAATTAACGCTATGGAATTAGTAGTTGATAACTTTCCTGTCTGTTTGCTGCAGCAGATGTCCTGTATTCTGCATAGTCTGTGGTTGTTCTGCATGTTCAGAGCTCTGGTTGGCATGACTGAAAGATTAATGCAAGGAACAAGAACAAAACACACTGTGAAAAACCAAGATGCAGAGCAGGTCAGAGTGAAACTGTCTCAAAATTTTGAATGCTATTATGAACTAGAAATCTTTTTATTTAGGAGTTAGAACAAAAGATTGATGGTCTTTAAATACAATTGGTCTGAAAAAGGTCTGTATAGGAACAAGTAACTTCATTTATTCTGGTACAGACTGAGGGCAAGTAAAAACTCCAGTAGTATAAAAATGCAGATAGGTGCATGTTCAGGAAGGCAGAACAAGGCTGCTGCCTAAAATGATGTAATTGCCTACAAGCTTAGCAGTGATACTGCAGCTAATCACTAGAAATAAGGTAGGCATGATAGATAAGCTTGTAGTTGAAAAGTTCTTACAATGAAATCACGCTTATCCTCAGGTTTGAATTACTGATGAGAGTTCATACAAAAGGGAGTGACAGAAAAAAACCAAAACAAGAACACTGGACTTGACAAAAGCAGACCTTGAAGGAATGCAAAATGAGACTTAAAAATCTGTCTGGAACTTAATAGTGTGTGTATAGGGAATCAGAAGTGAAGGAACAGAAAGTGGCTGAGAAACATTTAGGGATGGCTCTAATGAAAAGTCTTTTCGGTAGAGTCAAATGATCAACAGGAACCTGCATGGGTAAGTTAATATGCAAGAGAAATGGAGATGTTGGGGGGAAAAAAAAAAGATACAAAGAACCTGTGAAGGCAGAAGAGAGTCAGAGCATATACAGGACAACCTCATTTGTTTGCAGTTTGTTAAGCTAGAAATCCAGACGTGCCTGCGATGCCACATTTTGTTATGCATCTGATTATGTGCTTACTGAACTGTGTGCTAGCCTGTGCAGCCACAGCTGAGGGGAGACAGTTATCTGGGGATGTTCATATTTATCATATCAGGGTGCCTGACGACTCAGTTTGCTAATTTTGTGATAGTTTTCTACTAATGGGATTGTGCTGTAATCAGAAAACAGCAGATAGTTTCCTCTACTGAAGGGGAAGTCAATGAAAAAATACCTGTGTAAAACACATGACATTTGTCAGTGTTGTGCAAGTTAATCTTTGATTTTGTGTTACCCACTTGACTATCTCCTTCCAGGATGCCCATTTACAAATAAAACCACTGCTATTTCCAAGCACTTCTCACCAGAAAGAATACCAAATTGGGAAGCCAGAATATGGGTAAGATTGTTTAAGATAACTAAATGACTACAAAGTTATCATTGATTTTGATAACTCTGTTTTCCATATGTAAAATTAACATTTTATAGGACCTCTGTGAGGTCTAGTAAATGAAAATATCAGCAGAAATACCTTCCTCTTGTTAGAAGGCAGAAATTTTCCCTGAGAAATACTAGGTTACTGGGAGTAGGCATGTACTGGCAGAGGGTCAGCCTTCTATTTAGCAAACTATCCTAAATGCCTTTATAGCATTTTTCTTTTCCTGATACTCAGTATCTTTGCAAAGCATGTTAGTTAAAGAATATCTAAATTATATACTTTCAATTTATAACAACTGATGCAGGGAGGTGAGGAAGCACCCCTGTTGCCTTAATTTTCCCCATGGATGAAACCTTGTTTCTATGTTAAATAATTTGTTAGAATTTGAGTTAAAACTTCTGAAGTTTCATATCACCTCAGACTGAGAAATCTTGGCACAGTGAATAGTTCTAATCAAAAATGCCATAAAAATAACACAACTTCCTAGCAAAAAAACTTTGCATCTGTAAAGCTCTGGTATTGAAGGTAATGGTTTGAGAGAATGCAATTTTAAAACATGAAAATATTATGTAAAATCAATATATGTACAGGGTACTATTTATTTCCCTGGTATTTCAGTTTGGGTTTTTTATTCTGTCAGCAGCAAATGTTAAATTCTACTAAACCGGTGAAAAATAGAAATAAGTATTTAATTTTCTGTATCTATCAATTATACAAAATTGGCTTATGAAATATTAAAGTATCTTTTAAGAGACTGCGAGTAGGAACACCAGTTAGAAAATCCAATCCCTTAACAGAAACTTAATATAGACGTGGAAATAAACTAAGCATGATTTTAGTGTTGTAGTTCCTGGGATTTTTTGGTTGTTTTTTAAGGTGGCAAGGCCTAGTGATCATGCCTGTCACATTTGAATGTATATTCTCATGGGCATTAGGGAAACAATGTTCACTGAAAGAGGAGCCAGAGCCTGGCACAGGCTGCCCAGGGTGGGGGTTGAGTCAGCAGCCCTGGATGTGTTTATGGGTGGTTTGGATGTGTTTTTGGGGGACATGGTTTAGGGGTGAACTTCATGGAGTAGGGTTAATGGTTGGACTTGATGATCCCAAGGGTCTTTTCCAACCTGAATGATTCTGTGACAGCAGAACTGTGAAATTGGAACTTCCGAAGAGAAAGATCTTGAAAAATACACTAGGAATAGGTCATCTCAAATCTCAATAGGTTATTTTAAAAATACTATGGACACTCATTTGAATAAACCCATTTAATCATAAGGAACAGGAATACAGTGAAAAAGAAGGAAGTGTAATGAGATGGACACAAACATACATGAAATACATACTGAGGCATGGGACAAAAATTGGTCATATGAAACAAGAAGTTTGCCATAAGGAGGTTATGGTTATATTTTTACATATCTATATATATCTTTACTGATAAACTGGATGTTAAAGAACAGTGAGATCCTTGTATTAGGAAGTGAGAACTGAAGGCATGAGAGAACTCTAAGTAATATATTTGTATGTTGATGTGTTCAAGAGAATAAGTGAAAAAAAAAAGTGTTGGTGAGGAGTAAAGAGAAAACTTTAGGTTTGAAGGCTTCCTGTGCATTTTACTGTCTAGAGAACACAAGGAATCTGTGTATGAAAATGCTGCAGATTAGAACAAATAATTATTAATTAGTAACACCTCTGAGTTCTCTTCGACATAATTCAGAGAAGGGCTCTGCCTGTTGAGGTTATTGCCTAATGTCTGGTTCCTGAAAGACAGGAGCCCAATTGGTTCTGACATTGAGAGGAATTTTATTTGGCAGAAGACAAGGGGAAGATAAGAAGAGAATCTGTTCAAGTTGGAAGGAGGCAACTAATATGGCATTTGAGGTATTAGTGATGTATTCTGTGTCATTCATGGCTGTGACTCCAGTGCTGCCTGCAGGTTTTCTACGTTTTCATTTGCTAAATTAGGTGGGACATCACATAAAGAAGGAAGGAGTTAGTGAAACATAGAAAGGTTTAGACCATCATGATCATGCAGAGCTTGCAGACGCCTTTCCACAACACGTGAGTTGCTACAGCACTGATTTTTATGTTAATTTACTAGTGAATAATTTAAAAAGACCTGTTTACTTTTTAATAAAAAGGAAAGATGTAAATTGTGTTCCTAATGTTACTTACAGCTGCCACTGAGCAGATGCTAGGGAGTCTTAGTGGTATGCTACACCAAAATAAGTTTTATGAATAAACAAACAATTTCTTTTTACTACCAACTCTTTCAGGCTGATTCTCTCCCAAATTCACAATAAATGGCTTTTTAAAGTCTCCTCATAAATAATTACCTTTCTTGTGCCACATTTTTCTAGGCACTTGGATTTTAATTACAATGATGAACTGTTTTAATAAGTTAAATAATTTTATCTTTTTAGGGCTGAATCCATTTTCCATTTCTCTTTGACTTCTTTGGTTCCTGGGATTTTAATCCTTTCAATTCTTGCTAATTCACTTGATATTGCACTTTCACTCCCCTTTATAATTTCACACTGGAGAAGCAAACAGCATAAGCAGCAGCTTTTTCTTCTGAACTCTTTGCACATACCCCCACCTTAGCTTGCTGGTTAACCATGGCCTCCTGTTACTAGCAACCATTTTGTTTAACTCATTCATTTTGATTGCAGAAACTGTGAAAAGGTAGGTAATTAAATGGAGACAATGTAGTTTGGCTTTGGGCTAATGTCTGGGGGCCTTAAAGCACTCGATGGATGATGTCTAGCAAAGTGAATCCTATGCTCAGCTGATAGATAAGGGATATGCAGCACTGCTGTACTCCAGACCAGTGTTTGCCAATGTAAATACTTCTTAGATGCCTTTGTGTGTGATTTGGTGTAGAGAAGTGCTGAACACAATTCTTTGTAACTTCAGCTGTGTTTCAGTGCCTGTGAGAAACAGCTGCTTTATTGAAATGTACACATGGCTGTTGGGATGGGGGAGAGAAGAGCCAAGTGAGAGGTTTTTTAACTCCCTGATTTTTAGTCTCATGGCACGGTCAACTTTTACTTAATTAAAAGTGTCTGCTATTAAAAGCAAAACACTCACAGATCGTATTTAAACTTTCATAGTTTTCTTTCAGATTATGTATAAAAAATAAAGCATGGAAGTATGTCTCAGAATCCAGCTTCTGATATTGGAGTAACTACAGAAAATGTGAATACCAATTTAGATATTGTTTAGATATTGTAGTTAGTGTGGCTCTTGCAGGGCTTTACTTCTACTGCATTAGAGTCAGTCTGTTCACCTCTGTCTAATACCATCACTACAGCTGGCAAATGACAACTCAGTGAATCACAAGTAATGTTTTGCTTGACCACTTCTATTTCAGAATGGCTAAGTGTGGGTGAAGAAGCCATTGATACAAAAATGAGGCTCTGCCATATTCCTATGCAACATTACAAACTTTAGATATATATTTTTTTTTTCTCTAATGAAGACATAAAAATATACTCTCAATGAATAGTGACATCTAATAACTTGACACTAAATGCCTTTGAGGATATTTACATCTATTGCAAAGAGAGGTTGATACTTAATTTCATTCACAGGATTTCAGTAAAAGTCTGTAATACTGAAGTACAACATTATAATACATATTTAGTGTAGCTTTAAAAAAATATATTCCCTATATATAAAATGTAGATATGAAGATTGAAGTCTCACCTTTTGTTTTGCCAGTGGTCTAATGAAATGTGCAATTTCTAGATTGGTTTCAATTATTTTGAACAAAAACCCAGGCAATAGTTTAATCAGATTGCTGGTACTTTTGGTTTGAGATGCTCACCATGATTTCAGTCTGTGACCAGATCAGTACACAGGCTGTTGACAAATGGAGGTAGAGAAACAATACTCCAGCATATTAATTACCTTTTTATGAGTTGCTGCCTATTTCTGATGGCACTTAAGGGTCTTTTTGATTTCCTTCATTTTTTAAAGTAGTGCTCAGTAGATTATTATGCCAGAAAAGTCTAACTGAATATATCAGCAGCATGTCTTCATAAAGCATCCCTTTGAAATCAAGTTATTAGTTTTGCCATGTAAGCATCATTAATAATACAGTGTGTGTGGAGGGGAAAGGATATCTTAAAAAAACAGAAGCAAGTCATTCCCTGACCCTCAGCAGAGAGGTGGCTGCTGCTTGGAGTGTGGGTTCACAGTCAGAGGTTTGGGTTGGGTTTTTTATTGGACTGGCAGGTTTTTTGGTATTCAGGCTACCCAAAGAGCTAGAAACCTTGTAAAACAACCCTCCTGACAGTGGTGAAAACACCTGTCAGTACCTGCAAGTTCTCACCCATATAGCAATACGCATGTGGGTTTTTGCACTTTGGCCAGATTATTAAAGCAAAGAAAGAAGAAGGAAACGTTCTGAGGAGCAAAAAACTTCTGGGAAGCAGGAGCTGCTACCTCTTAAAAACCAACCATAGCTTGCTGGTTTACTGTGCTGCCTTAAGTGTAGTAACAGCCCTCCAGAGTGTTACCCTTTGGGTATTTGTTGCATCAGGAGAATGCACCTGCTTCTAGGAAGTCCATGATAGAATCTGTGTGTTTGTAAGTTGACTCTATTCAAGACTTTCAAGTGTCATAAAAATGAAACTAAAAGTGCTTATCATTTTCCTAGTAATTGCATGATAACTGGAAGTGGAATATTCAGCCCTGTATGCAAGCCCCCTATTCTGCCTGCTCTGTAAAAGCCAGGAGGAAACCAACACATGAGGAAACAGACTGGTGAGATCTGGCACCTTTTTTTCAGGCAAAGCCAAAAGCTTGACCACAAAGTTCTATTGAGAAATGGTTTTCATACTGGAAATTGCACCCACCCACTCACCACCCAGTGCTGAAGCCTCCAGTTGTGCCAGCTTCCTTTTTATGTGCAGTGTGGAATGGGGGCTGGTGCTGGCTGATTGTCCTCAGCATGACAAAGAGGCTGGGTGCTGGACAGATTCTGACTGTGACATTAAGATGTGACTTTTAAATCTCAAAAATCAATCCTGCCTTTCTCTGGGTTAGAGTCAGAACAGAATCTTAAACTGCTTTTATCATGAGATGTTGAAAAACACTCAAAATGACATTGAAGTGTCATGATTTTGGCTGTATTATGTATAGAGTTGTGTTTTTTTTTTAAATCTTTAAAATTCATAGCACCTTTCTTGATAAATTAAACTGATTTTCTACTTGCTTGGTTCAGTGTGGAGGATTTCCAAATGGATTTTAAACAGCTATTTCTTCAATTTGAGTAATTTTTTTTTTACAGGCTAATAGACAATACGTAAGCCTACCTGAGTTTTAATGTTAACATATTTGTTTAAAAGTTGCTATCAACATTAAAAAACACAAATTTAAATGTGGTTGCTAAAACATGGTATGCAATATGCTGTGTAGTGCTATGATTCTAAACAGTCATGCATATGTATTATTTTCTTCCAAATTGCAGTGCTGTTACTGGTAGATATATCAAGGTTTTAGCCTCAGTCTGTAGTATGTCATGTACTGGATAACATTTTGAGAGACTGAGATGTATTGATCCAAACCCAAGAATGACAGGAGGGAAAAAGCCTGACCTAGATCAGTGCTGTTTTAATTACATCACAGTTTGGGATAGTTTATCATTGTTTAGATTAGTTTAAGTGTGAACAAGTAAATGATGTAATGCAATTCAGTGGTTGCAAAGGAAACTTAATGGGTAAGGTTTTCAAATCAAGTCTAATTTCTCCTGCAGCATTTTGCTTTTGCCCAGCAGGAGCACGTGACTCAGTGCTGAGAACATCTTAAAGCTGATGGTAACCAAATGCTTCTATCTCCACATACCATTTCTGATACTCCTTTGACCCTGGTCACTTTTCTCTCACTGGATAAAGGATTCCTTGGCTACCTCCTTTTTTTTTTTATCCTAGATGTCATGCTAGAGGATGACAGGTTATGGTTTTGTGTCACCTCTAAGCTGAGCCTATGCTAAAGTAGGGAGGACATTTGCACTGATGTCTCACATTTTGTGTCTGGCTCAAAATCAGGAGGATTGTGGCAAAAAATAACCCATAAAATAGAACAGTATGTAGAGTAAAACAGCATTGTAAGTGGATAAGAGGACAGGAAATGTGTTTTTTTTTTCTTTGTTATTAGATTAGGATTAGGTGTTGGGATGCATTGATTTATTTCTTCTTTTTACCTTTGGCTCTTCATGTGTCATTAGGCAAACTGCCTAACCAGTTACAGTAATGCCATCTGCAAAATTAAATAAGGTTAATATAGGTCATAGACTGTAAATCTCTTGAGAGTAATACATGGTACACAGTTTAAGGAATAAAAATGAGATCTTGGTAAAGAAACACGAAATTTAGCAGCTAATAACAATACAGGGATTCCTTAAGCTTCCTTGTGGTCCCACTAGTCAGTCTTGGGAGGATAACCTGCTGCTTCCTCTTTGGGGAGGAAGAGAAATGTCTGTTCCAGCAGCACATAATTGCTTGAACTGCTCCTGCACCCTGTCATCTCCTAACTCTACTTCTGCCTCACAGTGTGGGAGAGACTGGGAAAGTGTTTCCTCCTGCCTTTTAGTGTGGTTTGAAACCTAAAGCCAAGAACCACCACTGACAGGGATTCCAGCTGTGGCCTCTGAGCCTGGAGCACATGTCAATTATCTTCTCTTTCACCACACCAAATAGGGATTAGAATGAATGTTCTGAAAATAGCAAGAGTCCATGCTACATAGCCAAGCAACAGAAGGTGCTATGGATCTTTCTGTCGAACTTCCAAAAGAAACACATTTTAAATGAGCACACAAGAAACTAATACTAATTAAGTAATAGTATTCTATGGAGACCTGTGGTAGACACTATAATAGTGCATTAGCAAGCTATGCATAATTCAGCAATGCTGAATTCTTTCAGGCTTCATCTACAGGGAATTTTGCATAAGTATGGGCTTAATAATTTGTCCCTTTGTGTCGTGTGCACGTGGAAATGTTCCTGAGGGCATCATTTGGTCTGCAGGATGTTACCAGAGGTGGTATACAAGAGATTAAGCATCCATTCTGAGTCTTGCAATCCAAACTGAGATGATAGGGTGGGTCATTAGAAAGGTTGTCGTATTTGTAAACAGGTATTAAACATGGAGCCCTCTGACATATCTGAGGGGTTTATTTTTCCCCCATGTAGGCACTTCTCCTAAAAGAATTGCATATGAAAGTTCATAAAAGACCAAGTTGCAAGCTAGATTTTTTTTCAAAGTGGTAGCTTCACATACACAGGTGTGTGAAAATATTTATAGGCACCTAACCAAGTGGTCTGGCAATATAGCCACGTGTGATGGAGTTAGCTACTTGCTGAGCTACTGCTGAAGTGAGTTATCACAGCTTCATATTCTCTTCTCCTCCTCAACAGCAAAGTTAAGCTAACAGGGTATGTATTTTAACCTGGCTAAGGACATGTAAGTGGACAATTACTCAACTGACAAGAATTAGCTAATACATTAGACTTTTATATCTTGACCTGCCTCTTATTTTCATAGAGTTGATTACCTGGTCACCTCTAGTCAGTCTAATTGTGTATGAATCTTAAGACCCTTACTTTAGGTACTCATAAAATAGAAAGATGCCTTGCTAATGGGACTTGATAATGTACTATTCTCTCATTGCTACCTTGTCAGCACTAAGAGCAGGGGCTTTGGCAGGTCTCCTCAGCAGCATGTCTCTTTCTGCCCCCAGTCCTAGCAGTCTCAGAAGGGTGTGAGTTCACCTGTGTTTTGTTACAGCCAAGTTGCAGCAACCAAGATGTATTTGTTCTCATTGCAAGTGCTTACAAAGCAGCGTGGCATAATTGTCCCTCTGAAAGCATCTCTCTCTATTGTTTAGAGCTGCCAGACCCATCTTTGCTCTTTATTAAGAGTAAGGCAACAGCATAGAGTCTGTAGTTATCAGGAGATAATCATTCCCCAAGGGCATTTGAAGCACTTCACAACCAAAAGGTTGTGATTACTCTGCAATTGCTATACTGCTTATTATTCCTTATTGCTTAATTATGGAACCAGAGTGTGTATCCTGGATGCTGTCACCTACATGAGATTTTCCAGTTCTCATGCTCTGCTTCAGTGTTACCTGGCTTGGGAAGCTTGAGATGATGTAGGGGACAGCAACAGGGCAGGCCAGTCATGGTGGTGCTTTTGGCCTTCCAGTGACCAAGTCATTCAATCCCTGCCCTGCTGAATGCTTGCTAAGAGTGCCCAGGGCAAGTCATTCAGTATACCTGAGCTACCACAGATAAGGCTGTGTGAGGATCTAGGATAGAAATAACAGAAAGGAGTTTATCTTGACCTCTAGATACGGGCTTGGGCAGCACACTGTGAAGACACTAGTTCTCTTTTCAGTGTGCACACATTCCAGTGGCTTCTTCTGAGTGGTCTTTGGTGGAGTGCAGTGAGGGTCACGTGTGTATGGGAGGTGAGAGCACAAGGGGAGAGGGGCTGTAGAACCTTATGATACTCTACCTGATTTCACAAGATGTGTGACTGCAGCCCAAGCAGTCTGACTCCCCAGAGCTCTGACAGTTCAGTTGCTCTCCACCAGAGAGAGCCTCTTGGGGGCTGTGGCACTGTCCACAGTCTTCAGGTTTATTCAGATTTCCATCTCTGGTTAAGTAAGCTGGCATGTTTGTGTTTGCCAGGCTGTGACTGCTGCCAAGTATCCCAAGCAGGTAGGTGACTTGGTTAGAGAGCAAGCCCACCTGAAACAGGTGTGTTTGAAAAAGGCTTTGCTGATTCAGTGAGTCTTACATGACTCTCTGCCTTGAAAGGCATTGAAATGTTGTGGTTAAACATTGGAAAAGAGTAGGAAGTGTGGCCTTTTCCAGGCTCACTGGGCCTAGAGACCCCTGAAGAAGTAATTTTTTGCTGTAATGTTTCATGTAACCTCTAAGGAAGAGGAAAGCTATCCAGCATCTATCTTAACATTCGCCTTGATTTTTCAAGCATATGCATCCATAGAAAGGTGAGGAGATGGGTATTAAAACCCTGTTTCTAGATCATCACCTAAATTTCCAGATGCTGCTGCTGCTGAACTTAATTCCTTGGGCTTGTTTTTGAAAACCCAAATAAGAACCAGGCTCGGTGAAACTCTATTATGGCAAGGTTGGCATAAAGTCTACTTAATGAGGTGCTTTTTATGGCAGTGGTTGATTTTTAAATCCCCCTTTTCATTTCTGAAATCTAAACATTAATAGCACCTTCCATTCTGGTGCTCTCTGGTAGGGTGCATCTTCTGTCTTCTGCCAGAGGCTGCGGGCAGCCCTGCTAGCAAGCTCAGAAGTCATAAATAGAATTTGTTCAGGAAATAAAAATGTATTGTTTTCATTGTTAGAGGATGCTACTAAATTGGCTGTATGTTTGTCTAATAATCACATCTAAAGCTGATTATTCTGGTAATAGCCTTAAGATATTATTTAAAAATAAATATATAAATGCACTACTTTTGTACTAATACTAGTTTTTAATCTCTTCTTGTTTCTATGAAGTCTGAATGAGATTTTCAAAATTGAATAATAATTTGATCCGTTAATCTTTTGAAGCTAGTAATTTTATTTTCCCCTCTTTGCAGTCTCTGAGGCTCGCAAATGAATAGAGCTTCATTACTGGAGTCTGCATTTAATAACCATTATCCATTATCTTGTAATTAAGACTCCCTGTAACGAATCATGAGGACAATGCAAAAATACATAGTACATTTCTTTAATGAACTGGAAAATGTTCATCTTGTTCTATTTAGTAATGAGTTGCTGAATAGTCGTTAAATCCACTGGAGAATAGAGCTAGATGGATTTTGAAGACTATCTTGAGTTTGTGGTTAATCTATTAGAATTAAAATTTCATCTTCTATTTTTATCAACAGCTGATTAGAAGTCATTCTGTTTGACCAAATTGATTAGAAGACCATATACAAGGGCAGCTGTTGTTTAATGAAAGTTTTTAATGAAACTGTACCATAGAGACTTGTAATTATAAGACTTATAAAAGCTTTGACTTACCTTATACTAGAAAAAATGAAAAGTATTACACTGAAGGACTTTAAGTGCTACATTTCAAAAGGGGAAATTAAAAATACAATTTGGCAATGTTGAAGTTTCACTTCCACTGTTCCTTGTTTTAATGCTACTATCAGATGTCTGCAGTGTCTCTCTGGGAGGGAGCAGCTCTGAAATATGGAACCCAGTTGTCCCTCCTGTGTGCTCTGTTCTTTGCAAGGCTCAATCAACTATTAATTGTCTCTTTTGCACGTTGCACTTTCTCCGGGGTTAGAACTTATTTTTTTTTGTCTTTAATATGGGAATTGCCATGGGAGGGTGCAGTTTACTCGTCCATGGGCTGAGTTAGTGCCAAGAGAAGAGGCCTCCAGAGAAAATCATGGTCTTATAAGAAAGACACAGTGATACTGTTTGATGATGTTTACACACAGGCTGCAGAAACATGCCTGGCTTTGTCTTAGCTCCCCATCAGGCTGAGGTGTAACTGTGTGCCAGTCAGCACACCATCAAAATGTAGTCTAGGCAACTCTTCAGTCAGTAGAGAAACTTCCCTTGCTTACTCTAGGGGATATTGTAGAGGCATCATCATTCAATTATGAGACAAAATGGACCCTAAGCCAAATTTGAAGTGGAAGCAGATGCAGTTCCAATTGACTTAAGTGGATGATGCACTACTACACGATGTTTGAATTATCCTCCTTCTCCTCCCGATTACTTCTGATAATTAATGATCCCACAGTACACTTTGCTAAGAAGCAGGTTCCCAGGGATGAAGTGCACCCTAATGCAATTAGAGTTTTGTCATTGTCTTGTGCCAGTGCAGCACCATATACTTTTTTTTTGTGGTTAGTTTCTCAGCTTTTTGTTACGTTGTGCTGCAGGATTTGTTTGAAGCCAACAGGAATGCAGAACACTACACACAAGTGTTTGGGACAGGTGGTGGACAATACTGTTCACAAGTGAGGAAGCAGGAAAAAAATAAGCCAAGCTAACTCTCCTTTAAATAACACAGATGTTTTGACCTTGTTACTGCATTATAACAGATGTGACTTTGAGTAATTTCAGTGTTGCTATTGCAAAATGTGCAAGAAGGGAATTTTCCCCTGTTTACAGTATGACACAGCTCGTTTTGTAAATTCCTGTGGGACTTCTTTCCTTTCCCTTTAAATAGCTGCAGGAGATACAATACTGGACTGTCAAATGTGAGACTAAATAAAACCAGAGATAAATTGAAAAAAAAAAAAAAAAAGTCCAGTGTCTGTCCATGCTTCTATTCAGAAAGATCCTTGTGGAAATACTAAAATGCTGATTTATATGCAAAGTTTGTTTGGAGAAAATAATTTCCATTGTTGTGATTAGTCAGACACTTAATGTGTATAATGTATATAATGTAATTAATATATATATCCATATCTATTGAGTGTCCATATGGGAACATACATTATATTGGCCTGTCCTGAAGAGACAGCTGTAGGTCTGATAGCTACAGTGAAGAATTAAGAGCTGGGATGCTCATTTAGCTGCTGGGATGTCTGACTTGTTAAACCCCTTGGATATCATCTTCTTGCTCTAGCCTTGACCAGAGCAAGGTTAGCACTGCCATGAGAGGGACATACATGTGGGGGAATGCTTCATCATTTCTGGGAAGGTCATCATGAGAACATCTTTGGAGGGTGTGAACTATGTGTGCAGCCAGCAGCTCATGTCCTAAAACTACCATAAAGCTTTTTACTTTCTTTCAGGTTCTGATTTCATAAAGACATCTACAGGAAAGGAGGTAGAAAATGCAACCTTTCCAGTGGGAGTGGTCATGATGAGAGCCATTAGAGAATTCTACTGGCAAACTGGCTACAAGGTAATTCTTGCTACTTTGATAAAAATTAACAAAACAGGCTCACTCAGAAGGAAATAAGGCTGTCATAGTTCTAAAATGCACAACATGCAAATCCATATATATTAGATGCTGTGGCTATATGAGCAATAGGTAATGGGACTTCTCTCTTGTATTCCTCAATTGATTTGCTAATATGTGTGTGCGTGTGTGTGTGTGTGTGTGTGTGTGTATATAGGACACTTTGGGCTTTCTTCCCTTAAATAACTGCCACTTCATCCTCTAAAAGCTCATGCAGTCTTGCTGCATTCCCAGCTGCATTTCAGTTTGAGTTTTATTTCACCTTTTAAGGTGTTTAAATGGTCATCTCCATGAATTACATGTTGAGGAAATCTCAAGCTGACAGTAATTGGCACACTTCCCTAAACCTCAGTGGAGCTGTGCAGAGTTAACAGCCATTGAGAGTCTGTCCAGTGTACACAACTGTATTTTCTCACTTTGTTCTGGCAACCCAAGGAATACATTCTGCTCTTTCCTCCTTTGCCAGAGGGGCTTTCCAGGGGGACAGGAAGGCAGATCCAGTTGGATCTTGGGAAAGAGGGAGAGAGGGATGGGAGCCAGAAGAACATTATGTCCTGCTACATGGTATTTATCTGTCAGGTCGCTGCCAGGTGAGGTTAGTGGAGGCAAGATGTAGGGGGGAGCCTACAGCAGAGCCAGTGATGAACTGTCGATGCATCCATCCTTGCACTGTAGCAGTTAGAAAGGAGGAGGTTATCCAGGAAGGTTTCAGTCACCTCCACCTCCTTTATCCATAGGCAAGTTAGATCTGGTGCTGGTGTTCAGCAGTGGGCTTTGTCCTCACTTGCAGGAGGAAAACATACCTTTAGCTAAGACCTTCTCCCCCATTTCTGGGTCACCCTTCTGTCCTCTCCAGCTCACCCTTCTGTCCTTTCTGCAGGTGGCCTTTCAAGGTATTGATGTTAGGATGTGGGATAGGGACTGGGTGGCTTCAGGAGCTGTTGGGGTTAAGGAACATGTGACAGTAGGTTAGCCATGTGTCTGTCTGCTATCTGTAGTAATCTAGATGAGGCCAACATGGATGCCTGGGTTGTCTCCCCTTCCTTCCCCAGCCTGCATCTCTCTGCCACACAACAACTCGCAGCAATGAGAGTCTTACTTCTGCAGGAGCATCTTCACTGCTGCCAACCCGAGGCAGATCCCTGGGGCTGGGTGACTCAGCTCAGCACCAGTGCTGCTGACACGAGCTGTGTGTGCCAGAGGGGCTGGTCTCTGCTGCATTAACTCAGCTTTGTACCTATAATTGGATATAAATGTTGAATTCACCTTTTGCTTTAAAAGGGTGCATTCGTGATATAAAAAGTGTTATTAAGAATGAGTGCTTATGTCTCTGTGCATGTGTGTGTCAGTGAATTAGATGTAAACTGACTTTATGTGCTTTTATTAACCGAAGACAATATTATCAGTGACAAGAGATTTCTAAATGGTTTCTTTTAACAAACTAATTTTGCTGCTGTAGGGATGCTGCCTAGCAAGGTGTTGGCTGGAAAAAACAGGTTAATGCAGAAATTAAACTTCTTCGAGGAAAGGAACGAGTTGCAGACTAACATTTATTGAATGATAAGCAGTGGTGGTGATATGAAAAGTGTACAATATAATGGGAAATAATCTTTCGCTGTCGTTATTGAAGGACATACATAAATTGGTTTTTCTGTTGGGAAAACCCCCAATCCAGAAAAACTTATTACTTTTAATAATATAAGGTGAAGAGAAAATTCTTGAGGAGATGAACTTATTAAGCAAAATAATGAAATGCTGTGAAACAGCAGGAAAGTGGTAGCTGGACTTTGTACTGCTCTTGAATTAAATTCCAACCTCCCATCCTTTCTGCGTTTTTATGGCAGTCAGATGTGCTGTTTGGAAAGCTGGTTAATGGAGGAGAGGACAGGCTTGTCTTTGTCAGCTTTTCTGCAAAGAAAAGAGCTATCAGAATTTGCTAAAAAGGGAAGGAATTCTTCATGGTGTTTTTAATTCTCTTATTAAGTCTATTTTACTTGGGTTTTCTTTGCCACAGATTATCTCAAAGAGCTTTAATATTTTTAGGAAGAAATCTAAATTTGAATTTCATTAGAATTTCTCTTCCTGAAGGAAGACACAACTATTTTAATTTATTCTCTAAAAGATGCTTTTCCAGTTGCTGTCATGTAAATTCCTCTTGGAAGTCTAATGTTAACAGCTGTATCCAGCTATCCATCCATCCATCCTTCCATCCACCCACCCACAAAAACACAACCTTTATCAACCTTTTGTGTCACTGTTCTTTATAATCTTATTGGAAATACGCTGTTACCACAATGCTTCAGTGTGAGAGAAGGATTGAATCTGTAAGTGTGTGCCTGAGTGTGTGTCAGTTCACCTCACCAAATATGACACATTTCACACACCAAGTGTCTGAAAGCATATCCAGCATGTGTTGAGAGAGTTTTTGCAGGATTGAAACACGACTTTCTTGGTTTTTTTTCTTTTTGGTAAAGACATTGCTAATTTAATTCCCACTTGGAAAATTGTATTGCAAATGTAACCTCTGATAGGTTTGAATGTACAGTCCAATCATGTGTAACTGTGGTGCACGGGCTTTTTATGAAGTACAACCATCTTTCACTGCTTTCCACATGAGTCAGCTGCCTCATGTGCTTTGTGTCAACATCTTTGGTGTTATGTTACTGCGTGTATACTTGTTGGTATTTGTTTGGAATTATCTTGTGACACGAGCAGTAGGTGATAGGCAGATATCCCAGGTCCTGCCTAAATTCCTTGGCCTGTTATGTGCTCTGGACAAAGTACTCCCATTAGACCTCAAACCCAGCTCCTGAGAAAGCACACTGGGGTCAAAAGTACGACTGCCTTGGTTGCTGTCCCCCAGGTTGACAATGTGATGGTTGAGGCTTGATAGCTCTCAGCGCTAGCCCAGAGCTGACACTGTTTGCAGCCAGGTACTTACTGAATGGAGCTGTTACATGCACCACAGGCACTTGGAGACTGCAGGTGTACAAATGCTGATTGCTCTTCTGGGGCTGCAGATGAATGAAATTGTGTTTGGTTCTTCTTTTCCCTGCAAAGGTGGGATTTAAACCCGCCGGGGGCATCCGGACGGCACAAGAGGCGATTACCTGGCTCATGCTGGTGAAGAAGGAGCTGGGGGTGGAATGGCTGACGCCAGAGCTCTTTCGCCTGGGTGCCAGCAGTTTGTTGGGTGACATTGAGAAACAGGTGAGTTGTTGATGGTTTTCAGCTTGGTGGAGGGGAAAAAAGTCATCGTTCTAAACGTGCTGGGTTACTGCTTTTGCAGAATATGCTTTTTGGTGGTGTTTAAAAGATAGTAGAACATATATCTTCATTCATTATTAACAGCAGGTTCCCTCCCAGCCCAGTATTTCCTTAACTTGGGCCTGTTATTATAGACATCTAGGACTCTGATATTCCAGCAATTGGCAATTGCCTGGGCCAGGCTTGCAACACAATGAGCAAAGAGGCTCAGTTTGCACATAGTCTTCTGCAAATGCATGGTGGTGCATGCACTCCTAGGACTTGCCAGTTCAGCTGACCCTCAGAATACCTCACAGACCCTTCATGCCACTGTGCCACAACTGTTTATGTGTATTTCCACACTGCAAGGAAAGACATCCTACACAAGGTGCTGCTGATACAGGAGATTTTACGTATTGATTGTTTCCTGGGGAAGAAAAGCAATTGTCTCTGACAAGGCCTCATTTTTCTGATAGCTTTTGTTTTTGTGCAGGCTGGTCACTGTGTTTCCTGGCAGACAAATAGTGTGTGAGGTGCAGGGGCAATATGTGGTTCCCAGTGGGAAGAAGGGTTCTGTCCTGTCTATCTATGGTCTATCTCACTGGTACAGGTTATCAACCCTGGAGACACAGCTTAGTTGAGAACAATGTAGTGTCATAGGAACTACTAAACCACTACTACTGAACTTCACTCCCCTGTTCATTAAACCCAGGAGATGAGGTAATGCCACTTTTAAACAAGAAAAATGTTGGAGAGTTCTTGTGCTGTTGCTGCCAGTGGGAGAATAAGAGATGTAGGGTATTTGAGGGGGAAGTGTCAGTATGCTCCCCTTCCCTACATTTTCTAGCACCTGAAATACTGCCTTAAGAAATGCAGAACAGCTGAAAGATGTCAGGTGAATATTCCTGACTGTTGAAAACAGTCAGCCATATCAAAGCATAAGCAATTTGGGATACTTTGAATATCACAAAATAGTGCTGAAATAATCAAAATCAGCTTACAGTGAGAGCAAAGTATTGCCTTCTACCTGGCTTTTTTGGAAAGCTTGGTTAAAAACAAGTCTTTGCTTTTTTTTTTTTTTCTTTTTTCTTTTTCTTTTTTTCCAAGCAAGAGCCCTTAGTTCAGACCTATAAACAAGTATATAAAGGTGTGTTACATTATATTTTATGCACACAAACAAATATCCATCATCTTCATGTGGCATGCCTTTAATTTGTTACTTCTTTGACGCTTTCAGATTTATAGACATATATAATGCCACCATAAATCTTCTTTTTTTCTTACAGATATTCTATCATGTGACTGGCACTCATGCACTTCAGCACGACCTGACAATGGCTTAGACACAAAATCAACTCGGGATTACTTTTACAAAAGAGGTGTTTAAGCAAACAGCATTCAGAAGTCTTCTGACAACCAAGTGCATATGAGAGAATTAAAGGCCTAATTCCCCCTTCTTCATATTCTATAGTATTTAAAAATATGCTCAAGTCTGCTGGTTGCACTTGATCCAAAAGCAGAAAAAAAACCCTAATTCTGAAATAGTTAAATAGTTAATGCTTCCAGATTTGCAAAGTTAATCTTGCAAAGTCTTCCTCAGGCCAGCCTGAAAAGCTTATTAATGGTAGCACTGAAATACTATGAAAAAGATTCAGGTGGCCTGGTAGCACTTGGCAGTTATATGAAATATCCGTGGAATGTTTCAGATTGCTAATTAAGAGCTACAGATTTTGGAATAGCTTTCCATTCACCTCAGACAAAATCTTCTGCTGCAGATGTGGTGCACTATTAATTGTTATGTTGATTTAGTTTCAAGCATTGTAACCTCAGAAAATGAAACTTGTCTATTACTTTCTTTCATAAAATGTCTCTGTAGGAAAAAAAAACCAACCCAACTTTCTTTTTTTTCCTCTGGTATTTTTTCTCCCAAACTTGGGCAGAGACATCCATATTTAGACCCTTGAATAAAGGTGGCTTGATTTCTAGAACAGCTGAGTATCCACAGTTGCTCCTGAAGTTAATGGGAGCTCTGGGTGATCAGAACAACTGAAAATCAAGCAGCCTCTATATAGGTGCCTAACTATGCATTCAGGGGCCTATTTTTAGGCATTTCACTCTTAAAATTTTAGTCTAACTTGCTTAGAAGTTCCTGTTCCTGTCTCCTGTCATTTTAAAACACGTTCATGCAAATCTTTCCATTTTAATGTGGGGGGGGGGTTGACTGTCAGTTTGCAAGTGTCACTGCTACTCTGGCTGAACTTCAGCTTTGCCATTCTAAAAGCAGTCCTTTAATTTAAAAGGTGAATTAAATTGTGTCCTATATGGGCTTTACAGCTTAAAGTAAAAAGTACTTTTCTCAGAGCACATAAAAAAATAATACTGAAATTATCAACACCTTTTGAATATCACTCTGGAGCTGGTACGTTCATTATTTCAGAACTGCATTCTGCTCACTAACTAGAGTTGTACTAAAAACTTAATTATCTTATCATCATGACTAGTCTCACTGACTTAAGTAGGTCTCATCAGGGAAGTAAAAGGAGGAGGATTTTGCTGTAAATCAAGCTACGAGGTACATTTATTACAGAGATCTGTGCTTCATAAAGATGATAACATAGTTATTTAGCTGGTTGTACCACCCGAATCACCACTGCTCTACAAAACACCTTGGAAAGCTGAATACAGAGGGGAAAAAAAAGAAAATATTGCAGAAACAACATATACAGAAAGCAAAATCCTATACTCAGTGCTCAGTACTAAAAATAGGCCTTAATTTCCCAGGAAGCAGTTAATTCCAGACTCTCAGCCTCCTTCTGGATTGGATCTCCACACAGAAAATGAGACTGTGACTGTATTTTCACACTTTTGTTTTCCTGGAAAGTGGCCTCTTTTTTTTGCCATGAGTTTTCCTTATGATTTCACTGCCAGTTTCTTGAAGGAGAAACCCAGTTTGTGGAATTTGGAGGAAAATTCTGACACTGAGCTTTCAGGAATACAAAGGGCTGCTACATGAAGTGAGCTCCCACCAGGTGCTTGCCACCTTGACCCTCTGCCATGCCATCCCAGCAACCAGACACTGGATTTTGCTGCTGTTCAGCTCCAGCTGTTTCACTGTGAGTGTCTTTCAGACCTTTCCTAACAGATTGATTCACCTCACTTGTGAAGCTCACTTTGTTGTTGTTGTTGTTATTGGTTATCTTTTGGGCATTTAGGGTGAAGATAGAAGCTTTTTTTTTGGAGATGCTTTAGTTTCTAGGTGAAGGGGACTCTGTGGTTCCTTAAAATTAACAGGCTGACTTTGCCCCCTAACTAACACAAGTGCTTCTGAGAACAACCTCTCTGTTTCCACGGGAATTGGATGTGTATCAATGAGCTTTGCAGGAGGAATTGTTTACACTGCTGTTGATGACGCCACTTCATTTCACTGTGCACATGGGCTGCTGCTGGTTGCATTGCTGCAGAGGGTACAGGCTCCGTTGGCCAATGGAGAGGTTCAGCTTCTAGAAGAGTTGAAGGCAGCTGCTTCCCTTCCAAAGAACACACCAAACCCACACCAGTGTGAAGCACCATGCAACTCCAAGCCAACGGCTTCTCTGGGAGAAGATGGAGTGGAAGGTAATTAAAACATCAGCTTTTTTTTCTGCTGAAACCTGTAATTTTTGAGTGAGAAATTCTGTTCTGTGTGAACAGAATCTGTAAACTCATTCTAACAATGATTCTGGTTTTGAAGTGTTCTGGTTTTTTCCTTCCTTGAGGAATAAGCAGAAGGCTCATTGTTACAGAGAGAGAGACTGGTTGTCTTTAACTGTGATGTATGTTGCATTTGTATTGTCTTTGGTTGTGGACCCTCAGTGTGACCACAACCAAACCAGGGGTACAGGGACTAGAGTGTTTGGAACTCTGGTGTGGCAGACCCATGGGGAATGGGAAGCACTCACAGCGTGGTCTCCTGCCCTTGCCCCTCACCGTCACTTCCACCTTCCCAGCGCCCATAGCCGCTGTTTAGCCCCTGGGGCCGGGGGCAGCTGGGCTTTCTGGAGGCTGCTGCTGGTTGTCTGTCCTGCTGGTTGTCTGTCCTGCTGGTTGTCTGTCCTGCTGGCTGGCTGCCCTGCAGGCAGCAGGTGAAGGTGCTGGGGAGCTGCAGGAGACAGGGCGGGAAGGTTGAGACTCAGCGCTGCGCTTCGGGGAGGCAGTTCTGCGCTCCCGCCTCGGCCTGTTCCAGACTGTAACATATGTCTGCTGCAAGGTGGTCTTGTACACTCATTTATTATTTTTATAACTCTTATTCATTTAGGATTTTAAATAGCTTCGTCTTGTAGGCCACATTACTTTACAAAGAGGATAATAAATTTGAGAAGGAAGTTGAGTAGAAACTGCAAATCTAGAAGATTCTGCGTCAGCTTATTTACAAGAAGAGGGAATTGGGAGAGAGAGTGAGCTTTTGTTTTCCGGTTTGTAGGAAACAAAGATATTAAATAGTAATTATATGTGAAGTGTACATATCAGCTGGGGCAAGTAATACTTTGATATCTTTATTTCATTAGTCATATAAGTTCATTCTTTCATTTCTTTTGTGAAGCAGGGAACATACATTATATGCCATAGCACATGCTACTGAGACAGAAAACACTGATCTACTTTTAATTTTATTTTGCTCTGTTGGAACTTCATCTCCCTGCCTCCCCTGGGTGGGGGAGGAAAAGCACAAAACAACAACAGCAAGTTTTATCCAAATCTTGGTGATCTTTTGCTGAAATTACCAGTGCTGACATCTGAATGATGAGTACAGTGTGCAGTAAGAGTAGGAGGAGGGAACTGCTTTTAATTAGATGTAACCTGCCCAGGAGAGTGAGAGAGAGAATTGTCCATCTGGTCAGTCTTTATTTAATAGGGCAACCAAGGATAAGAGTTTTCTTAATATGCAAAGGCACCATAGGTGGAATTACTGATTGACTATGTTTATTAAAATCCCAGGAAGACAGAACTCTGCTAAATTAAGAGATTATAAGATTTAGAAAGAGGCATCAAGAAAGGTCACAGTCCTTGCACTCCCTAAAAGCAAGAGGAAGCAAGTGATGGGTGACTGTCAGGTCCCACACAGCTCTAGTGTAGAGACATTTCCTCTGTTCTAGACAATTTACAGATCTTTTGCCTTCTGCAAGGACCTACAGTAAGCACTTACCAAGTGAGAGTGTGACAGAGTTGTTTCACTGTCCTTTAATGAAGTCTAGCACTGGTGCAGTGAAGGTGTGCCAATGGCACTCCAGCCATTCCTGATCAGTCTGGTGATCTGAAGTCGCTCTGTTTTGAGCACTGGGGACATCTTGTGGATTGCTAATTCTTGGAAATTGCAGGAAAAAAATGCCCTTATGGAAGCAAAGCTTTCTGAGGTGTAACAGATTCAGATCTCCTAGATCACAGGGAGTGTTAGAAAACACTGAACTGTAAAAGCATCAATTTAGAATTGATTCCATACCCGAATGGCCTACACTGTTGGTTTCAAGGCCTGCCTTTTCTAGGGAAGGAGTAGAGGTTGCCCCAAGGGTGGAAGATGATAAAACTGTCTGTAGTGATTAATGGTGTAGCAAGAACTTCTACCTGCTCAGACCTGAGCAACCAGCTTCTGAGGGGAAGCTGAAGAATGTGTATTCTCCATGATTTAATTTAATTACACCTAAGTTGATTAAGGATGTTATCTTCATTTCCAGGGGAAATGAAACATTCAGCTGGCATCATGTCAGAAGGCTGGCTGAAGGCTGGCACGTCTCAGCATTGGCTGCTTTCTGCTGCCTTCAGCAGGGTCTTGGGCTTTCTTCAAACACAGGCACCATCTGACCCAGAGCATGATTTCTTAGTCTTACTTGAAGGCATGAACTGATCCAGGGGAAAGAACAGCTATCAGGGCTCTGAACAAGAAGCACTTTGTGTTCTGGTTAGCACAGATCTGTCCTGTTCCAACAAAACCCATGAATGGCATCACCCCATCTGATAGCAGCTGTAACGAGGCCTCTGGGAGGGCAGTGACAGGGAGATGCTGATAAAGGAAAAACAGAAGGGGGAAAAGAGGAGTTGTGAGAAGGAAGAGGGATCATCGCCAGCGCTGTTACTGCTTCACAGAAGTGTAATCTTTTGTGATCTCTTTGGAACAGGAGGTAAATAATAAAACACAAGGGAGAGAAGAAATGAAAATAAATGCAGTGTGTGAGTGCATGTTAAAACAGATGTCAGATTAAAAATAACTGAGACATTCTACTGTAGGGGAAAAGAATGCTTTTTGCTTCACCATTTTATATTCCACCTTCATTAGGCAGAAAGTGAAAGTGCTGTAAAAGGGAACTTTCCTTTTTTTTTCCCCTCTGAACATTAAGAGGAGCCTAATGTGCATGCAGGGGGGTGCTCTGTGCCGTGTTGTGCTGGTGAAGGGCAGAAGCAGCAAGGATGTTAAACAGATGCTGTCGGTGGGCTGAGCCCTGGGACTTGGAGCTTTAAACGTGTAGTGCCACACATCCAGGTGGTTTCACCCTCTCCATCCCTTAGTCCTTTCAGGGTTGATGAGTTCTCTAATATTGTATAAAATAAACCTCCAATCTGGTAGGATCACATGATCCAGTAATTTCCCTCTAACTATAGCTCTGGACACCAGGGACTTCAGTCTGGTTTCTTCATTACTTTTAAATGGGCTTTTCGAGTGTTTGATGACAGCAGAGTGGGGAGCATCTACACAAACACACATTTTTCCCCAAGTGGCATCCAGACCATACCCATCCTTGGAGATGGAAAGTATTCCTAAAAATACCAGAGTCATCCCAAGTCTCTTCTGCTAAATGTGCTTCAGAATGGGTCCTAAAAATCCAGGGTCTGAAAAGTGACCTGCTTTGCACCTGTCTAAAGCTCAATGAGCTTTAAATAAATACCTTGAAGATGTGCTGAGGCTGGACTGGGAACCACTACATTTCACAGAGAGCTATCATGGGTCATTTGGCTTGTTCAGGTTAGCTAATGAAATATGAATGATCTTTTTATTGTTTCCTCCTTTATTCCTGACAGCAGTATGTGAGTTGTGGTTTGGTTTTGTTTTATTTTTTTTAAGATACAGGTCTGTGTCTAAGGCCTCCCCTTACAGAAGAGTCAGAAATGACAGATATCTTTGTCTACCATTGTGGGGTGAATGTCCAGCATACACAACTGGATGGGATCCAGCGTGGGTATATTCCTGCAGCAGTTGAGAAAAACACCTTTACTTTTCCCTCCTGTCACCTTGAGTGAATTCCCACAACACTCGTTTCTTTAAGAGACATAAGCTGAGGAGGAGACAGCTGAGACAGAAGCAAAAAGCATCCTAAAAGTATCCCCAGCAGACAAGGCAAAGCTGTCTCACAATTTCTGAGGCTTTTCTTATGCTTGTCCTGAAAATGCCAGGGAAGATCCCCATGCAGAGTCATCCTAATGAGGACCAGCTCCAAGCAGGAGCATCTTGGTGCTGCACAGCTGGAGGATGTGCCAGAGAGGAAGGACCAGACGTAGCCTGGAGCAACTCCACTCAGCCAGTCAGGGTGGAACAGGTATGTGAGTGACACAGGACAGTGTGCTGCTTGTGAAACGTGGTGTTAGTCAAAAGAGACAGTGTCCATAGAAACACAGAAGGGCAGGAGTTGGAAGGGAGCTCTGGAGATAGAGTCCAACCCCCCTGCCAGAGCAGGGTCACCCAGGGCAGGCCACACAGGAACAGATCCAGGTGGGGCTGGAAAGTCTCCAGAGGTTTCACCTGCACTCTTCTCACTGCTCTTCATTCACTCCCACCCCTGCTTCTCACTCAAAAGAAAACTCATGACCTTCTGCTCTCAAGAAACAAATGTGTAAGTAAAAGTCACTTCAGCTGCAGGACAGTATCTGTCTGCTCTTGTGTGCGTGGTTCTGGAGCTGGGATCTCCAGGGGAAATGTCTTTGTTAAGTGTGAATTCCATTTCATTTTGCTGAACGTGCCTGCCATTTTCTCCATTAGAGGGCTGCAGAGCAGTATAGTACAGTGGTTTAGAAATGGATTTAAACCTGTATATGTACTTTGGGCCTAATTTCCTGCTGTATAGCTCTCCTGAACTCAATGGGGTGTAAAACTGGTGCAACACGCAGAGAGGAAAAAGAAGGAAAAAAAAAAAAAAGCAGCTTCTCAGAATCCATCAGTGGTTTGGGTTTAGCTGACAAGATTAAGAAACACCGAGGTGCTAAGACAGAATTTTAAGTACATGTGTGACGAGTGAGGCAGATGAGGAAGTTAATTGCTGCTTGTGTGTTTGAACACAGCCTAATTGGTCAATAGGGTGTGTTTCCAGAGAAGTGAAGCGCATGAGCAAAGTACAGCTAGAGCTTTAAATCCTTCCTTGGAAACTGCACTTACTCTAGGCAGAAGTTAGAGACTCTTCTAAGAGTCATAAATGTTCTCTTCTCCATTAGGCTCCTATTGTGGAGTCGGCGAGCTAATTGCTTGGGCTGAAATTTTCTGGGTAGGTGTCTTCTTCACCTGAACTTTCTTCTAAAAAAGAGAAAGAAAGTAAAGCTGAATGGAAATGTGGAGTGGGCTGGGGTTTTTCAACCCACAGCTTGAAACTTTGGGAGTTGAGCTCTGAAATTCATAGTTTGGAGCATGAACCTGCAGCAAGGGGGTTGTGAATGGGGCAAATGCCAGACTAGACACTGCTGTGGGAGACAGAAATAAAGGGAACAGGGACTGCCAGTGTGAGCAGTGGAAATGGAAGGGAAGGCATGGGGGGCAAAGTGCCTTAGAAGGCCAGAATTGGCAGTTGCACAGCAAGGATGAGGTGATCTGGGCAAGAAGAGTGGGAGTGAACTTGCCAGAAACACGGTGCCTCATCAGCAGAGTGGGAACACTGAGACCAAAAGAAAATGGTTTACAGACCTAAACTCCTGACCATGAATTTCATTTTGGGAATGGCTAGAAAAGAGACAAGACAGGTGGAGCAGGGACCAACATTGTCACTGAAAGCAGCATTTGCAAAGGTTGATAGATGGTGGCACAGGCAACCTTGGTACTTAGTGTTTTGTGACTTTGAGATGCCTTCCCTTCTAGACCTCAGTGTTTCTTCCTTGTTTCTTGTCGTGCATGTTGCAAATTTAATTAATCCAAGCAATTAACTCATTGAGGCAGGGATTGATTATTTTATGCTCTGTTTTCACACAGCACTTGCTTTGATGTGTTGTGGCTCCTAGTCGTGCCCTTACATGTCACTAATGCAAACAGGCACTAGCCTGTTGATGGAGGTAAATGTGAATTCCAGCAACAGAGGAGAATAGTTTGCTACGAAATGCTGGGTTTATAACAGGTTTGCACCATGCAAAACCAGCAAGTTAAAAACTTAGAGTGAGTACCAACAAGTCTTCCTGTACAGGGTAGGGCAAGGCTGTTTGGTCAGCCCACCAGGGAGGCAGAAGCCCCTCAGCTGAGACCCAACCAGATAGGAGACATCTCCATCCAGAGAGTCCAAGGCAGATGGGCTGATGGCTCCACTCCATTTCTAACCTTCCTGATTCTGTGCAGCCTTCCCCAAAAGCCAGCACAAGAGAGTGTCAAAAGACTCAATCCATATTCATGGACATTTCTGGGGTTGCACACTATGAAAAGAAATCAAGTTGTTCTCATCCATGGACTGAAATGGAGAGAACAGTCTAATCCAAAAGGATACCAGCTCACAGAGTGGTGTATGAAAATCTTACAAAGCTCTGCAACACTCCATAAATAATTTTCAAACCAGCAGCTTTTTTGTTTCAGTGATGGCAATGCTCAAAGGGAAGAATGGCAAAGAGCCCTCCAACAACCCATTTGAAGCAGCCTGCAGGCTGTCCTGGTGTCACTGCACTCACTGCAAGAGTTACAGAGCCATCAGTCATTTATATTAGAGACCAGAGATGATCACTGCAGAGGTTTAGATTAACGTGGTCCAGAGCCTGGTACCTTGCCAATGGGGCACCACGTGACAGGCAGCCCATGGAATAAACATTCTGGCACCTCAGTGGGCTATAAATCCTTGAAATGAAGGAAATTAAAAAGCCAGGAGCGATTTGGAAAATGATTTATGATTGGAGGTGCACTTAGGAGTGCTTTTATTGTCACAGGAACATCTCCTTTCCCATCCTTAAGGTGACAGAGCTGCTCTGCTGCTTCCCGGGTTGCTGGGGCTGCCCCCTGGAGTGTGCCCTGGGAGTGTGCTGGTGGGGGGGGGATGTGGGCACTCCAGCTCCCCCCACCCCTGGGTGAGAGGTTGAGCTTTGCCCAGCCCAGGGGACTGCAAATCCCTTCTGACATTTTGAGTATGTAAAAAGACACCAGTTGGGTGTTAGGTTTTTTCTTCCTTTACAGCTATTCTGTAGCCATGCTCCAAAGTGCCTGTGTAAACATTTTCTAACATGGATTTGGAATAAGGCTAGGAAAATAACATTAAGAATAGTTCCTAAGCAGAAGGTATTCTTATAAAAATAGCAGTCTGTTGCAAGTCAGCCCTTTGCTCCATACATCAAAAGATGCAGCAGTATCTGTTCATGTACTTCTAGGGTAAATATTACTACATGTTTCATTATAATACAAAGCTAGTACAATACAGATACTTTTTCTCAAACAAAAAAGTGCTTTCATTATGAGGCAAAAGATTGTAATTAGCAGGAAGAGCACTCTGTTGCTTACTTAAAATATCAGTGGTGGTGTGAGTGAAAGCCTTGGGTAGGACAGTCCTGACCCAAGCCACACCTACCTGCAGCCTTCCTGGTTTCTGCTTCAGGCATATCTTGGAGCACTCAGCCTTGTGTCCTTCTGGGTGTTCTTGGGGTGTCCCACACAGGGTGTCATAGAGATGTACTCAGCAGGGCCAGCTGGTTTGGCTTAGCAAGCCTCTCTGATCACTGCTGCTTCTGTCCACAGCTGGAATTTCAGAAATCACAGTCTGGATGGGTGTTTATTTCAGTTAAAGGCTTACAGACCTATCACCAGATAGTGTTGCCTATATTCCTGAGGCAATTGTGGATACTTCTATTGATCTAACATCATTTCCTACACATGTTCCCACAGCTGATGTCTTAGAAAGGGTTAAATTTAGATCCATCTACTGCTCCCTCTGACGTTCCCATTCTGGGGCAGCACAAGCAAAACAACTTTTATAACTTGGTTGGAGGTCAGCTCTTCAAAACCAGCAGCTCAGGAGGTGTCTTCACCAAATGTGACTTTTCCTTGGCTGGGCTTTAAACTCCTGCAAGGATTTTTCACCTTTTTGGAGGCTCACACTCACTCAGACACACTCACACCCCTGATTCCATCAGGGACAGACAGTGCCTCCTTCCCTAGGGACTGATGCTGCAGGGACATCAAAGACATTTGACTTTGTGGGGTCCCTCCTCACCTTCACATAGGGTGGGTGTAGGGGGAGGGTGTGAGGTGAAATAATTTTTGGGATCACTTATGGAAGACCTTTCTTGAATTTTCAAGTGTTCCTTTACATTGTGTACACATCTTGTGTTGTTTATCTCTGCTGCTGCTGCTGTGGACCATGGATGTACAAGTTCACTGATTGCTGGTTAATTACATGTAATTAATAAATCAATAACCTGCTTTGATCCTGATTTGCTTTAAAACATATAATTGAGCAGCTTTTCCCTACAATAACACTTCTCCTTCTCTGTCTGCTTCTCAGAAATGAACCAATGAATGTGTAAATCCGAGTCCCTCCTCCTCCCCCCACTTTCTTGCAAGTACCAAACCTTCACCACACTGACCAGAAGGGGCAGAGTGAGACAAAAAGCAGTTGGATACGACGGGGTAAGTTCCCCGAGGCAGGGAAAAAACCCAAAAATAACAAAACTGGAGGGGCTGGATTGTCTCGTATCCAGTAAGCACAAAGGTCTTTCTCCTTGGGAAGTCTGTGCTGGGGCTCTGCAGACTGGCAGCTCAGGAGCTTCCCTGCCTCTTACAGATCAGGTGTTAGTTTGCTCTGCTCAGCTAGCCCAGGCTCGATCTCACTTGCCATGGCAAGGCTGCTGAGCAGGGGCTGCTGTGACAGCCACAGGCACCTGTGGATCCCTATTTAATAACAACCAACCTGAGATCATGTCTCCATTGGCATAGTAGACGAAGGTTCCTCCTTTTTTCTTCCTAGTTTGGATTGATTGAGAAATGCTCAGCTCGAATTTTGCTCCTAGAAATGTAAGATACAACAAAGAGTGATTTAGTCTTTACACTGTATTTAAAACAACGCCACGAGCAGGGGCAGTAAAGGAGATTTTTACACCTTTCAGCTCCATAACATTCTCCATCCTAAGTGGAGGGGTGTCTCTGAAATGGTGGCCTGGGACCCGAGGTGTGATCCCCCCACACAACCCTACACCCCCCAGTGTGGTAATTTGGCACTAGAATCAGACATTCTTGTGCACAAGGCAGCTGTGGTTTTGTTAGAGGGTCAGCCTGGCCCCTGCCCCGGGCACTCCACTGAGCTCCATCCCAGAGCTCTCCCTTTCACAGCTTGGAAGGATGTGCCTTTCTGGAGGGGGCTTTGCCTCCTTCTATCTCCCCCACCTACCCCATCAGCATCCAGCAGGAGAGGGGGATGCCATCAGGCACAGCTCTTAGTGCACAATGGAGGTGCCACTTGTGATTGTCTGTGAGAGCTCCAGGGTTTTCTGTAATGCAGATTTAGAGATTGCATTGTAAAGTCATTTTAAACTCCCAACTAATGGGTAGTTTGGCAACAGCTTCCAAGTATGAAATCATTATTAATTCCTTTAGCACCATAATAACATTGATTTAGATGAACTCTTATAACATAGAAATTGTATAGTATTTAGCTGTAATTAACGTCCCCTAATTAGGAAGTGTTGCCAAGTAGTTTTCTCTGCTGGCTCTGTTGTACTTAAGTGCAGCTGGATGAAAATTAACCACAAAGGGAACAGCTTGTGTTTTATGTGAAGTTTGCCTTTGATTGATTAAAAAAATATTCCTTGGTACTTTATTTTATTATCAAAAAGACTGCACTGGATTATCAGTGTTGCAGAGAGTCACCAAGTCCACATGCTGTAAACTATACACGTTTGCATAGTGTATAAGCCCAGTGACTTAGCTACACATTCAGAATATTCCCAGATTTGTCTCAATACCACAAGTTACCACAATAAAAATGGATTTCTAGTGTGTCTGTCATTAATACAGCCTGTAGAAATTGAAGCAGAATTAGCAGAGCTTAATGTCCACTCAGAGGAAAGAGCTGTGCACTGCAAGCTGAGAGGCATTTGTTGATGTGAAAAATGCTGACATTTTTGGAAATTCAAATTATAAATGAAATACTGCTGTCAGTTTACTGTGCGACTGTGGAGCATATGGTGCTTCTGCTGGTGGGTGTTATTTCAAAGTTTGCAAATCACACTATGAGAGTGTCCCTCTGGTGAGCTCTTGCAAAGCTTAGCAACTGTGAATCAAAAGTGACAGTACAGAGGAAGAGGGACTAAAAAAAGTTTTCTGTCTAAGTTAGTAGAACAAAGTACATGGTAAGTTATTACATTTTTACAGGGGGGGAAAAGGAGGCCAACATGCTAAAGCTTAAAGAGATCCAGTGCCTACCTTCTTGCAGAATAATGCACAGAGACTTCTAAATTGTTAAACTAAAAATATGGTTTCTCTCTCCTGGTCTCTGGTTTGGGTATGAGAAGAGAATTGACACAACTGGCAGAGACAACAGAGATAATGGTTTGCTTTCAAAATTAGGAAGGTTGCTTCAAGACATAATGCAACCTCCTCAGATGGTCCAGATGTTTCTTTTACACAGCTCTCTGAAAAAAAATTCCTGTGAGCACAAACTAGCACTCACCATTTGAAAAGGCTTGGCCACCTCAGGCTGTCAACACAGAGGAAGAAAGCTGAAAAAAATAACCCCACCAATGTGGATTCCAACTAGTCTGATAAAAAACCTACAACTATAAGGTAAATGTAAGTAACTAAAATAAGATTACATCCTACACCATTGCTTTCATCACCTGCCAGCCAGTGACCTCCTTTTACATGCACAGACACTATCAAGAAGAGAACATAAAGGCTGGATTCGTTGGGATTTGATCTGACCTGAGTTGTTACTCAGTGTTCTGCCCCAGGTAGTGATTTCTGGCACCAAGCTGGAACCCTGGCTGTGTGGTACAGACCTCAGCAGTTTGCCCATCAAGGTGCCTGAAAATAGAAAGTGATGGAGCTGTCAGTAGCAGTTCAACCACAAGCAATTCTAAACTAAGCAATTTGGAAATTTAAATAGTTATAATGACCAAGATTCTCTACGTTGGCCCTTAATTACTGGAGTGTCAATTCAGCTGAAAATTGCCTTTCCCAGGTAATGATAATCCTTAGAAAAGTCTTTGCTTAGACACCCACCCGTAGCACTCATTAAGTCAAGCTTCTTCCTTTTGTCTGAAGAGCTGTCAATTTTAGGTGACATCACCAATCACCTGCCATCTAAAAAATCTCTAGGCTGTGTTGCCAAAGGCAGAGGCAGCTCTTGTAGCTGCAGCTCTCTGCATGCAGCACAGCCTGCTGTTACAGGCAACAGTGCCCCAGCTGAGTGCAAGGAGTTGCCCAGCCTTGGCACAGCGAGGTGATGAGCCTTTCCATTTGGGTTGTTGGCATCTTGGGTGAAACTGTGTCCATGACATAGTAATACAGCTTTGATTTGTGAAGGGAAACTCCATTAGCCAGCCCTGTGCAGCACTCAGCACTGGGAGAGAAGGTTGATACCCTCTCCATCACTTCTTCTGGAAGGGGAAAGGGAAGGTGCTGGATTTGCTGCATCAGAGAGCTGCCCTGAGGTGGGCAGGAGGGACAGAGATGGAAGGAGTGAACTTGTGGAGCACAAACATATCCCTGTGTATTTCAGGTATCATACTCCCTGCTTTTATTTGACAGCAATCTGCTATTTCCCATTCCCAATGTACACGGTAACTGTCCATGTCAATCCACGTGGACTGGAATGAAGATTGGATTTGTTTTTTCTGAGAAAAAAAACCCAAACAAACATGAAAAAGAAGCAAAACCAGCTCCAGACCAGAATGTATCAACAATCCATTGTTAATCTAACACGTTAGTGAGAATATTTACTTTTCACTGCAGCACCCTGCAGCTGTGGGTACAGAAAAACTCCACTTTGCTTCCCTCTTCCAGCTGAACCAGAGCAGATTTTGCCTTCTACCATCCTAAGATGGAATTCCAGGGAAACCAAGAAAGAGTGGCACAATCACAGCTGTGGGAGAAGGTTGTGCCAGCCAGAGGCAATTCAAGTGCCCGTGCATCCAAATTCAGGATAGTTCAAACCATTTACTGCCTCATCCTTGCCTGGTGCTGTGTGCAGTGTTACAACCCTCTGGACACCAGGGCCAGTAAGTGGGTGAAAATAAGGGAAGAGTCTCCATTATGCATTTGAAAAGGGGACAGGGTTCCTTCCATCCTGGCTTCTTGACCACAGCATCTTCCCTCACTGCCCCTACATGATGACTGAGCCTTTCCCCCACATCTGTAACAGCTGCATAATGGTTGCAACCATATTCTTGCAGTCAGTTTTTTCCTAGTTTGGATGCAACTTACAGTCTCTCTCTCCTGTTCCTGCTTCTTGGCTTGTGAAATGGTAGGGGCCTTAGGCACTATTTTTTTTTTAAATAAAAAAAAACCAGCCCTCAATAAATCCCCTTAAGGGCCCATTTTAATTCTGCTTATGCTCTTGATGTGCAAGTTCTTACCCTGCTATTCCCCTAGAAGCAGTTTATTTCTGTCTGTCAGTGCTGCCAAAGTGACAAAATCCCCTTTCCCACCCACCATGTAATTGCTCTGTTGTTGCCCTTCCCACACATGCCTGTAGAAAGAAAGCTCTCACTTTATTTGTACTGCCAAAGTGAATAGCATCCCTTTCCTCCATCCCTCCATGTGCCTTTCAAGTAGTCACACTATCATTAGTTATTTCTATTCTGGAAGAGCTCCCCACCTGAGAAGGGAGCACATTCCACTGGAAGCAGAGAGAAGTCCTCACCTCACAGCTCTCAGCTGCCCCCAGATCCTGAAGCTGAGGCAGCTGGGGGGTTGTAAAGAATGCAGGAGCAAGCATTGCAAATAAAGGGCATTCAAAAAAGGGTAGTAAAATAAGAAACTCAAAGGACCTGGCTGCATCTTTTAATTGCATTTTTCTTACTACAAGGACTATGGGGCAAAGTAGCTCCCTTTGCTCTGTGCTTGCACAGTGCCACGTTGTTAACTTTATGACAGACGACCTAACCATTGCAATAGGCTTCTTTTTACTTCTCCAGTGCCTCTCACTTTCCTCTTCATTTAAACTTCCATTTTTTGGCAGAAAACCAAAGCAGTTCTAAGAACCAGTCTAAACTGGTGGTTTTCTTTTAATCTCTTTGGTGATTATTTATCCATTTATTTTAAAGGTCCAGCACAGATTAATTTCCTCCTCTCATTCTCAGTGCTAGATGTATGATTACCAGACCACGCTGCTGCTTCATCAGAAATCATTTCTTCAACTTGCCTAAGGAACCTGACCCCTCTAACTCTTGTTAAAACTT
Organism: Ceyx melanurus; assembly: GCA_024611195.1. Taxonomy (NCBI): domain Eukaryota; kingdom Metazoa; phylum Chordata; class Aves; order Coraciiformes; family Alcedinidae; genus Ceyx; species Ceyx melanurus. Next base: position 34,647 of record JANHGL010001493.1, read on the forward strand.
CACTGAAACATGGTTACATGGAAACAAGAAAATAAGAGTTTCAGAACCACTCACCTCGAAGGCAAACAACGCACAATAAATCTATTTCTCAGTAAAAGTTGAAAATACAAGAGCACAGCCTCAGATAGAACAAATGTTTGTTTCAGACGTGCTAAGTTTTTCATCTAGTTTTGCTCCTCTGAGGCTTGGCAGCCCAGGATTGGTAAATAGCCACAGTTAGATTGGTAAATAACAGGTGAGCGTGACTGTAACATGTTTGGCAGTCAGCATCCTATTATCTGCAGCTTCACAATTTTCCAATGTGACAACATTTCTCTTTGTGGGGAAAAAGAAAAAGTCCCCAGCAATGGTCTAAATCACACATTTGTTCTTCCTTCGAGCACCGGGGGTTGTCAAAACCTGTTGCAGTCTAGCAGGGGAGCCTTTTAGACATATTGCAAGGCTGGCTTCATGCAGACAAAATGCATTAGAGGCCACTCAAGTACCACAGCTAAACAATTGCACCAACCTGCCTAAGCCCACTCCATCCACCAGCAGTCCTGGAAAGCACATGCAGAGGTCAGCTATCCTCCTCCTCCTCCTCCTCCTCCTCCTCTGCAGTGTGGAGCACTGCCAGGCACAGAAAATATCAAAAGGGCTGGTAGAACTTAATTTGTATGACTTCCCAAGCATGTATTTAGGATGCCAGAGGGGGTGTATTCAAAAACAATGCAAAAGCCCAAGTTAGGAAAAAACAGGAAGAAACGAATTTTAGCAAGAAAATAACCAAGTAACCTTAAATCCATCCTGCTCTGGATGCCTCTCTGTGCTACTGTTCCTCCCCAGCACTTCCCCTCCATCTAGTTACTTCATCTTAAGACAGTCTATTTCCATTAACGCTGCTGTTTATTCACAATTAATTAATTTTGAAGCAGCCCAAACATACCTGTGAAGGAGCTCTGTTCCAGCACATCTGCTGCTGATACTGGACTGGAAAGAGTGGCTGATACACCAGGGGCTGTGCTGACATCCAGAGAGATCTGTACAGGCTGGAGAGCTGGGCAAAGGCAGAGCTCATGAAGTTCAACAAAGACAAGTGTAAAGTCTACACCTGGAGGGGTGAACACCATGTACCAGTACAGGTTAGGGGTAGACTTGCTGGAAAGGAGCTTCATGGAGAGGGATCTTGGTGTCCTGGTGGACAGCAAGTTATCCAAGTGTGACCTTGTGGCCAGGAAGGCCAATGGGCTCCTGGGGTGCATAAAGAGATATATGTCCAGCAGGTTAAGGGAGGTTCTGCTCCCCCTCTACTCTGCACTACTGAGACCACATCAGCAGTAGTGTGTCCAGTTCTGGTCTCCCCAGTTCAAGAGGGACAGGGAGATACTGGTGAGAGTCCAACCAAGGCTACGAGGATGATGAAGGGATTGGAACATCTCTCTGATGAGGACAGGCTGAGAGCCTTGGGGCTGTTTAGCCTGAAGAAGAGAGGCCTGAGAGGGGATTTTATGAATGTTTACAGATCTCTGCAGAGTGGGTGTCAAGCAGAAGGGGCCAGGCTCTGTTCAGTGGTGCCCTGGGATAGGACAAGAGGTAATGGCAGTAGGTGAAACACAGGAAGGTCCAACAGAACATGAGGAAAAACATCTTCCCTGTGAGTTTGACAGAGCCTGGAACAGGCTGCCCAGGGAGGTCGTGGAGTCTCCCTCTCTGGAGACTTTCCAGACCTGCCTGGATCTGTTCCAATCCCTGTCATTATGTGTTTCTATTATTTCCTGGACTAACCCAAAGAAAAATGTACTGGAGGATAGTCTTCTTACCCTACTGATGATCTTATTCTGATGGTGCTGCCATGCTGGACACTGGTTATGCACTTTTATATTTGGTTTCCAGTCCTTCACTTACCTTTTTTATCCCTGACAAGACCTTCTCTCTCCAGCTTAGGTATTATCAAGTCTTCAGAGCTGCTTCTGATTTCAGCATTTTTTAATCAGCATTAAAATGTTCCATTTAATCCACAGCAGCCTGCGTCTGTTGATGGCAGCCTGGGAATTACAGCCTTTGTCATAAAGCCATACATTAAAATTTTATCTTTATGGAACTATTTACAGTTGGTTTTGGATAAACAGAAACCAGTTATGCCATGAGTACAGAACAGTGCTCGTTCTGTATAAATGAGGGGATGAAAAACATGAATGATCACTGGATTCTGCTCCCCAATGATCTGCAGAACACCTTCCAAGTCCTGTAATTTATTCCTAGCTAGTGATTCCAAAGCTGAAATAAAAATACATTCCTCAAAGTAGTTTTTGATTGGTTCAAAGGTGATATTTGCATCAGTGATGGTTTACTATTCTCAGCAGTTCCACTCACCCACCCCTCCTGAGAAATCACATCCCTTCTCTGAACCCCAAAACCCTGTGGAGTTTGAGAAAAGAGACCCAGATGGCCTTGGGAAGCTGCATAGCCTTGGCTTCTCTGTAGCCTCTGATTTCTGCTGATCTTACCAAAGGAAGCACCAGAGAGCGGGAATTATTTCTGTCATGTCAGCCAGAGACAATAAACAGCCCCTTGATGACGACAGCTCCTTACCTGGCTTGGACCAGCAGATGAGCTTTGCCTTCCTAGTCCCAGTCCCTGGTGTTTGTGTGACCACCAGAGCCCTGCTGGCCATCCTGGCTCCCAGGAACGGCTGTGCAATCCCATCATCCCAGCAAAACTCTCCTGGAGCAGCCCAAACGGCTTCTGCGGGGAAGGAAGGGAACAGAACAGAAGGTTCGCTCTCTCTCAACAGCGTTGGCGCTGCAGTACCGAGGTACAGCCAGAAGGGGGTACTTTTCCACACTGGTTTCAGCGGGTGAGACCTGAACAAACACAGAACAACCCAGCTACGTAAGGTAGCATCAGTGAGAGGTGACAAAGTGCCATCCACAAAGACCCAGCAGAGCCCTAGAGGAGTGGCTAACAAGAGCTGGGTGGCAGAGGGGCACTGCTGTCTATGCATTGCACAGCTGGGCTCTCCTAACTCTGCTTTGTGCCTCAAAGACACTGTCTTGCTTAACGTGGACTTGGATCCATGCTCCTGCCCTAAAGCACCAGGGGATGGCCAAGAACTGAGCCTCGGGTGCACACCTGTGTGCTGAGCATGGATGTGAGTGAAGGCATCAGCCTTCCCTCGAGTCCTCTTCTGGAAACCCAAAGAGCTGTAATATTAATTGGGCCAGTGAGAGGAGAAAAATGTGCCTAAGCATGAGGGACCATGATCCTCAGATTATTATTGAGAGCTTTCCTCTGAGAGCAGAAGTCTTTGGTCCCAGTGCACACTCGTAGAAAGTGATCTGTTTTACATTACATGGATAAAATAGGGAAAGAGCTGGGACTGGAATTTGAGACTCCCTCTTTTAAACTAAATGCCACAACCACACAGCTGGGAAGGTGTCCCTCTCTCCCTCTGAGTCTTTCCTGTACCACAGCACAGCTCCCACAGGGAGGCTGGAAAGTGCAGTCCTGGCAATACAGGCACACACAGAGAGGTGAGAGGGAGGGGAGGTAACCAACTCAGAGTTCTTCTTTTCTGGCCAAACATCCTTTCTGGGTTCTTCATTTCTGGCCAAACACCCTAACACCAAACCACTGCACGGGTTCACTCTCCTGAAGTGAGTGTGCACAGTGAATACACCTCCCTGAGCAGTCTTGAATCATAGAATGTCAGGGGTTGGAAGGGACCTAGAAAGATCATCTGGTCAATCCCCCTGCCTCCTTCAACCAAGGAGGTCACAAAGTTTCAGCATCCTATCTCTGCTGGCTTTGTTTCCCTCCTATTTTAAGCAGCCGTACGTGCAGTGAAATACAAGCAGACATTTCTCAGGCATTTAGCTTTTGGCTGTGTGACACAGGATGAGAGATGTACCCAACCTCCCAACTTCTCGCCTGAACTCACGCTTCCTTCACGACTGACATTTCTCCTTCTGCCAAGTCCAATCAAAGCCCTATCTCACAAGTCTCCTGAAAGCCACGTTTCCAAGCAGTCCAAGGCTCCCGAGCCGCTGCCAGCTCTTCGCACGCATCAGAGCGCCTGGGAGGAAGGAGGGTGGCCCTTGTGAAACACACCTGCTTTGCTTTACTGGACAAGAGCCTGTTCTCATTTACAAGTCAGGCATAACATTTGTGAAGCCAGAGGAGTTAGCCCTGTGTGTGCCAACTCCAAGAGTAAAGTACAACCCCCTCTATTCATGCAAAATGAGAACCCTTTCTTTTGCATGTAGGATAATCTACCCCCGGCTCCAAACTCACACCATCCCTCGATTTAAATCACAATTCTGTAGGGGAAAATTTGGCTCGTGATGCCCTCTGCTAATTTAGGAGGAAAAGAGTGGCCTCGCTCCTGAAATATTTCAGGTATCATCAGGAAATTGTGGTTACAGATGCAATCCAGGAGCATTTTGGATTGGTAACCAAGGCAACACTTCTTGCTTCAAGACACACTTTTCTGTTGATAATCTATTGTAATGCCAGTAATTGCAGCTGACAAGGCTCTGTTTGTTGTGAGAGATAATTAGCACTTGAAATAAAGTAACAGATTTAAATAAATTGGGGGGAACTGAGTGGTGTGACCTGATCGCTTCAGAAACAAACAAGAGCTTTGGGGGCCCACAGACTGTGTGATGTTAGTGGTGGCCTCCACAGCAACTGAACAATACCAACATTTATTAGGCATTGTTTAATTGGGAATTACAGTTGCTTTCATGATGAAAACATTTTATCTTCTTCTCAGCCAGGTTATATTTACACTATATAAACATGGTTTTAAAAAAAACAACCCAAACCACAAATCCTCACTTACCTACCTTACCAAATAAAACTACTGATGTTTGTGTTGGGTTTTTTTTTGAGTAAAATATTATTTGTTTAAAAGTCAGTGTTTTAAAAGAAGTGTTTTGGACAACTGCATAGTTTAAAGAACCCCAGGTGACTCTGCCCAAGGGTATGGAGGGAGAGTTGTTCATTCAGGACATACCAGGTGTGTCCTTAGAGTCAGTTTCAGTTCTCTGAGAGTTTATTCAGGCCCTGGCTACATGGCTGGGGTTGTCATCTCGGATCCTTGTTGATGTTTGTGTTAGGTGGTGTATCTACAGAGGATGCTTCTGGGGTGGAGTGACAGAGCTGTGTGGCTGCATGCAGCCAAAACTCACCTAGTTGAGTGATCCCTTTTTCCACAGTGCCCAAATACCACCTCTGCACTTGAGCAAATGAGATTTTCTAAGAATATGGGATCAACTTGTTTATAATAAAGGAATTAAAGCTCAGGCTACATAGCTTTGTTCAGACTACACACAGACTACATTTCTCTTCTGAAATCCAAGCTATTTTGGGCTGGAATGGTTTAGATCCTTCACAGAATCCCACCAAACCTGTGAAAACTCCTGGCCAGGACATGATATCATATTCTGTCATTTAAATAAATTAATTTTGGGACTGTCCAGAAGGCAACATCTGTATGCTCTCAAGATCTGCTCAGGAGACATTAAATGACTACCTGTGGCTACAAACATTATTTCCTTACTACTTCATAGAACTGTCAGGGTTGAAAAGAACCTTATAAGACAATCTAGTTCCAACCCCCTGCCATGGACAGGGACAACTCCCACTACAGCAGGTTGCTCAGAGCCCTATCTAGCTTGGTCTTAAAAACTTCCAGGGATGGGGCTTCCACCACCTCTCTGAGCAACCTGTGCCAGTGTCTCACCACCTTCCTGGTGAGACATCTCTGTTATCCTCAAGATAACAGCTACATTATTTCTCCAGCAAACATTAATGAACAGTTGACATCAGAATCATAGATTCATTACATATTACTATTCACAGCCCATGCAAGGCAGGACAGTCATATTCTCAGGTGTCCAAAGCTGCATTATTATATTATTACTTACTTTCTGCAAGAGAGGTCAGTGGTTAAAGACACCAGAATTGAATTGCCTGCTGTTTGTTAACCTCTGCTGGAGTTACAAAGGTGGTTAGCAAAGGAGACCAGACTGAAGCCCAAGGGGGCTCAAGCTTCTAAGGACAGTGGTCAAGCTCTCTCTAGCCAGCTCCTGCATGCCCCATTTTTCCACAGGAGGTGTCCAGAAACAAAGAAAGGTGGTGTGTTAAAGCTACAAGCTCAGTGCATGGATTTCAGTCATCTTTCTGTAGTAATCAGCAATTTAGTTCCACCAGGCAATGTTTCTGCTTTCTAAATGCTTTGAAACACACAAAAAAACCCCCATTGTATGGATATTATTTAAAAAACAACAGCAAATAATGATCTGCAGTCGTTCCCCGGGAGTTAAAAATTGCTTACAATTGGTGGCGGATGCAGGATTTTACCACAAATCCCAGCCCCAGTTCTAAGTAGCTCATAAAAACAGCCTGTTTATTTTCTAAAATGATCTGCATAAAAAGATTAAGCTTATTTATTGTTAAAATTAACGTCTTGCTGAAGCAGTAATGACTGCCTGGTGGAGGAATGTTCTTCCCCTGGATGCCTCCCTGGGCAGCACCGTGTGAGGAGACCCCCGTTTGCAGTCGCCTGGAATGAAGGGAGTGCTCCTAAGGCTCTGCTCCTGCACGCCTACAGCTAAAGCATGGCACCTAGCAGATGGTGTGTGTGTGTGTGTTTCCTAATGCAATGCCTTGTATGTGTGTAGTTGGCATAATTAAATAATAACTCCCTACACCATCTCGTGTAACAGGAGAGGCACAGCCCTGTTTCCCATCGGAGCGAAGCCCTCAAGCCCAGCTTGTGGGTAGATGAAGTGAGTAGGCTGTGAGGAAACTAATGCACAAAGCAGCCCCCATCACCTTCTTTCAGGAAGAAAAGAAGTTCTTGGTGGCTAATTCTTAATATAAAGTAAAAAAAAAAAACCAAACCAACAAACAAAACAACCCATCACTGAGATGTTTATATCTACCTGATAAAAGGGTCCCAACCAGATACCCCAAGTAGGGTGCTTACCAGATACCAGGGTCCCAACAGCTCTCTCAGATTATTCCTAGGGGAAAGGAGTCTGGCCTTATATAGTTGGGGTTTTCCCTGTTTTTCATGGTCATCACTGTGATAGAGGAAACATGGACATCTGCAAGAGAAGTGCCTGAGAGACAGGGCAATTTACAGCTATCATCTTAAGATAAATGCAACAGCTGCTCTTTACATTCCTTTATGGATGGAAGACAGAATGATAGGTCTCTGCAGCTATTCATTCTTTCCTTGGCTTAGGGAGAGAATTAAGTTGTTGATTACGCCCAGCAAGAAACATCTCTGTTCAAACTAGGGAACAAATGTAACTTATTTTAAGGGCTATGAGTTTAACAATTCCGGTATTATCCTTCACTTTGCTGTAGAAAAATCCTTTTGCTAAGGATACTAAAAATGCCTGGAACAGATGAAAGGCATTTAGCCTTTTTTTCATACTAAAAATTAGAATGTGAAATCAAGAAAAGCATCTTTCAAATACGAGTGTGCAAGTTAAACAGGAGGCAGTGGGAGCTATTTACCTCTTTTGTGTGGAAAAAGACACGCTTTGGCTCCTGCTCTTCTTTGGCCAGGCAGTGCTCTGCCCATGGATCAGCCTTCTCCTGTTGAACACCTTTCCCCCCTCTTCTCCTTTGCTTTTACAGAACTGAAAATGAAAACCAAAACCAGGGGTCAGTTCTAAACTTTGCAAACAAATCCTTCCTCCCCTATCTTCATGATGATGAGCTCTTTTTGGCTTGAAAAATGGAAGACATAATTGTCTAGAACATATGAATTACTGACTTGGCATTTTTATTTCATACAATGATCATTTTGCTTCACATATGTGAGGAAAAAAAGAAAAATGGCACCTTTATATTTCACATCATATACTCTAATTAAGTCAAGGTGAGCTATTGGCACAGGAAGCTCATAAAGACAACAAACTCACTTTTTAATTTTTCTCCTGAAGTTTACATTATAATAAATATTCATGCCATCCTCCCTTCACAGTGTAACTGCTAGAGAACACACTGTAATCTGTTTAAGAACATGAATCAGACTGATAAAAATAATTGGTTGGATTTTTCTTTTAAATTTCTTTTTTTAATGTTTTAAATAAAGCTGTCAAAGGTTCCTGTGGTAATGAAGAGCTTTGTTGTTATGACAACTGCTTATTCCTTTTCCTTTGAAGAAGTCTGCAATTTGATAGGCAAAACATCAGGAATAATTAAAACAAATGGTAAGTGAAGAAAAACATCTGCTGGGAAAAATCCCCACCATCTTAACAATCATCTTGCTTGTGAACTGACAAACTTCAGATGGGGTGTCTTCACATCAGCTACCACAGGGGCACCCAGCAGCTGCTGGGGGTTGAAGGAGCTCCACGTCACAAAGCCCCTCTCTTCATAATGGGCACGTAGACACCATTCACATGGCTCTTTCTCTTCCTCTCTGATGTTCATCATTAGCAAAGAAGTTAATCTTCAGCTAATGACTTTTTCTGCTCCTCCATTTTAAAGTAGTGATCATTTAAAACGTGACCTCCAAGTGTCTGGCAAACCATGCTGGTTGTCTTCCTGTGACATGTCACCCTCTCACTGCAGGACATGAATCAGGGACTGGTAAACTCTGGGCAAACTGGTGTGAACTAATAAGCTTTTCCAACCAACAGGGCTTCCCTTTAGAAGATGCAGATGTTGCCAGAGTCCTCTAGGGAAGATGCAGCTATCCTCAGAGCACCAGTCAGAGCCATACTGAGGGGCTTCATGGCTTTGACAAACCACCATAAGGGCAGCAAGGGCTGTCCACAGCTGAGAGCATAAGCAGGCAGCTTTGGTGGTCACAGCCACACATATGCAATGGATCTTGCATTGATCAGAAGTACTTCTGATGCCTAACTAATGTTAGATGTGATGTACACTGCAGACAACTACTGAAAATTTGGGAATATTAATAATTATATATTTAAGAACATGCATTTTTCATGAAGTCTCTTCTTGACACCTCTGTGCTTACTCACTCCTCCAGCCAAGATGCTCCTACCGAGAGGGAGGATTTCAACACCCCTACAGTGAAACCACGGTCCCTGCTTGCTACTCCTGTCTGTGCAGAAAGATTTCAGACAGACAAGAGAAGACAATCTTGCTAAAAAGATGGCAGGATTGGGAAATCAAAGCAGTATTTCAGATGTTACAAGAGGAGCTTTTCCTGAAGGTGCTGTAAGACTTTATGGTAGTTTAAGACAACAGAAAGAAGTCCCTGCATTTTCTTCACCCCCTCAACTAGCTGTATTCCTATGTCAACGCCATCTGAATTGCCAGGCTGGACACTAGGTGGTGCTAGGACAGTGGTTTGTCTGGAAATTTAGCAGGAGATTGGTGGGTGGAAGAGCACAGGAGGTTGTAAATGGTTACTTGCCAATAAAACATTTGCTCTGACACAGCTAATCCATTATGATCTGTCTTTGTTAGCCTCACCCACATGACTGGACACCATTAGCTGGCAGCAGGAACACCTAATGCTGCTTTTTGCCAACCTTATTTCCCATACATCCATAAGCTGTCAGAGGTATAATGCTCCTTTTGCTAATCTGTCACTCTTCTCGTCCCCTCCCAGGAGGACACCAGCCTGGCTGCTTCCTGAATGCAGACAGAAAGATGCTGGAAAGGTTTTCCCAAGCTAGCTCTGCTGCTTGGGTTGGTAGGAGGGAGACAAGCTACGTGGTGGCTCTGCACCCCCTCTTTCATGCTGTGACCTTAACAGCTGTTTGCACAGCTCTGCAGATGGCCGGGCCAGGGAGCTGGTTTTGTTTTAAAACAACCATTTCCCACCATGGCCCAAAGGTTGTTTTTCAGCTGGATCGTGTCCACTGCATCACCCCCATGAGACACAGCCACTAAGCAGGATCTCCCAGCCCAAGTCTGAGTGGCCAGCTCTCCTGCTAAGAGAAGGTCCTAGAAATGGCAAGCTGTAGTAGAGGGCTCTCTGCTGGGAGCCAAGGATTACCCAGCTTGGCTCCCTGCTTACCTGAGTACCCCCTCTCTGCAGAGGTGTGAGACTCAGCAGCCCCTGAGCCACAGGCTCTCCCAGGAGCCACAGTTCCCACACAGATATGCTGTGCATCCTCCTGCAACTGCATCAAAGGTGGGTGGTGCTCTGAAGGTTACAGCAGCTGCCACACACCGTGGACCTTGACAGGGTGTGAAGAAATACTATGAAGCCACATTCAGGAATGCTGCAGTGCTCTGTGCAACCAGAGGTGTGAGTGAACCTGGTGACAAGAGGAATTAATAACACTTAGGAACCAATTAGCAGGGAAGGTTTGCTTTCTCTGAGCTGGTTTTGACACCCAGCTAAAGTGTTTCTCCCCTCTTATGGGTGCTACACAAGTGAAAGCCCTCATCCCATTGTCCACCTGCCCCTCTCCTCCAGCACCCAGGCAAACTGCACTCCCTATTTAGCAAACAAGATTCATTCCCTGGAGTCAGTCAGGTGCAAATTGGACATGGTCTGGCATTTTAATAAATAAGTTGAAGGAGAAAGAAGACTTTGAAAGAATAAGTCCTGTAACCTTATGGTGTGGTATACCTCAGAATTGGGTGAAACTAAAAAAACTCAGGGGCCAATTAGATTTTCATGTGTACAGTCACTTCCTGACTACAATTATGTTGCTTCTGCTTCAGCCTGAATCCTTTTAGCCAAGACATAAAGTAAAGGGGCACCAGAGATCCTGCACTTGTGTGCTTTCTACTGTCAGAGAGAAGTATCTGGAAAGTCAGGACTCGTTTAAGGACCAAATTAAAAGCAACCCAAAAACTTAGAGGAAAATGCAATTTCAGAAAAAACCCCAGCAAATGCCAAGTAAAAAAGCATTCCTGTGAGTTGTACCTTGTACCTAGAGATGATATCTGGCTTAACCACATACAAGACCCAATCCCAGACACAGGAAATATATTAGGATATACAATACAATAATTTCTTTTTTTGACAAAGCACTTCTTAATGACAAACACAAAAGTTTATGTAACAATTCTCCAGTTTCAATACTTATCTGGAATGAAGTATCTAATCTGGAGCAGACAAACAAGGACCTGAAACTACACTCCTAGGTAAGTTTCCAAGGGGGTACAAAGATTGCACTTTTGAGTCCAAGTTTTTTTCTCAAAACACTGTCTCAGTTGCTGGCAGATGTCTTGGCACTAACTAAAAAGAGATCTGGAACCTCAGAAGTGCAGAGGGGAGTAAATAGGTTTTCACTCAGGAAAGGCAGACAATAAATCCAGTGTTTTGACCTTTTGGTGCTGATGTTATGCACACCACTTCACCTATCACATCCCCATCCATCACTCACCTGTGGCAGGACAAACATCCGTCAGTGGAGGTTAGCAGCAGGCTGCACCCCTCCTGACAGTTAACCAGGAACTCAGCAAGTGCTGGGTGTTGTAAAGGCCCCCTCGGGTGAAGATGCTCCTGAGCTCTGGCCCTGTTCTTCCCCAGCCAGCTCCCTGGATGCAGCAAGACTTGGACTGCCTGGAATTGGAGCCTAGAAGTGGTGAGGAACACGCAGCCAGGTCAGCCAAGGAGCAAAGGGTCTGGCTTGTTGCCAGATCACTCTCTGCACGGGTGCATGTGCTGGGAAAGAGATTCTTCTGTTTCCTCATTTCCTAGATAAAATTAGGAAAACATTCTTAATAGGGAAGAAGACCATTTGCACCTAGGAAAATTCAAAGTAGCTGTTGTGATTTATGTCTGTGCCTTCACCAGTCAAATAAACTTTCATGGATAGACAAGCCTGTGATAGAGCCAAGGATAGTATCACATCAAGTAGTTACACACAGTAATTAATTACTAAAGGTCAGAGCAATATTACATAGCTCTTAAAATGTCCTTTAATGGAATACTCTCTGTTTTGCCTATTACAGCCAGACTGTGAGAAGCTTTCAATGGATTTCTTGCCTTTCTCCTCTGTTAAGTATTCAGAGATCTTTCAAGACAATAGTTAATACACGTTAAAAATAATAAATTAGCAAGAGCAACAGTAAGTTGGTGGCTATTTTATTATCTCAAGGACTAGACTCAGATTACAACCTTGTTAATACACAATATAAAATTGTTGTCCCTGTTTGGTGGACACTAAACAAACACAGAAATTTGTGGGTTCTGGCAGTTGCTGCTTGCTCAGTAATGCTCATGCCTCTTGTCAGAAATAACAAATGTAGATTTATTTTTTTTTAAAGATGTAAATATTTCCAGCTTGGCAAGGTGATTAAAGACAGAGTCTATCCATCTTTGACCATCCAAAGGTTTACAAACTAAAAAGGGAAAACATTAGCAATAATTCACAAGGGGATGGCTCAGAAGATCCAGATGTGATTAAGGTTTTTAGACTTTGAAAAGCAATGTGGTTAGCCTGACAAGAACCAGTCACCCACGACTTGAGGAACACTTATTAAGCACCCTGTCCTTTTCTGGCAGTGAAGCCCCTGCTCTAAGTGCACTGACAGCTAAAGGACATGAAGATGTCTGCAACACATGGAGCAGGCTGCCACCAGCCCCCGACCCCACCACACAGCATGGTCCCACTCACCAAGGAGCTCTATGGGTGTTAAAATGCTGCAGCAAGTGAATTTTCCTTCCTGTGGGCAAGTGAAGGTTCTCACCAGTGGCGACCTTGCTGGCATTTGTTTGTAAAACAGTAGAGAGATGGTTTGACTCTGGGTGTTGTGACACCCCAGCCAATCACCCCGGGAGGTGGCTGATTTCTTGTCCAATTACCTTGAAGTTAAAAGGGTATAAAGAGAGCTGTAAATTAATAAATAAGAGATCTTGGAAACTTAGTGAAGGAAATAGTCTCTGCTTCTCTCTTACTCCTCCTCTGGCTACTGGCATCTGAACAACAGAGCTCCATAGTGAGGTCCAGCAAATCAGCACTCACAAGAGCACCACTTGCTGCAGAGACTTACAGATTCTGAGAGCTAGTAAGAAACAGAAGTGCTGGGGCCTGAGGTGGCTCTCAGTGTCTTCCATAATGCTGCATTGCAGGACTGACCAAGCCACCAGCACCTGAAGGAGGAGGGTGAGCAATCTGTGCATGCAGGGGGCAAACAAAACACCCACCCAGGAGCCGACTGCTTGGTAAAAGTGCTGCTGGGAGTTGTGTACCTCTGCTTCCCTCACCTAGAGAGAGACAATAAAGATAATTACACAAAGATTTGATGTTCTTTTTGTAGCATCCATTGAAAACAGTGCACCCACAGCTGACACAAGCATCAGCACATAGTTGCTGAGCAAACTTTAGGGCATGAGGCACGGATCCTTGGCTGAGTCACTGAAAACTGACTCCCTGACACCTCCCAGCCTGCTGTGTGCATTTATTGCAATTCATGGACGTGCAGCTGGTGACCATGGCATTACTGAAGGGGCAATAGTGTCCATGACAACTCCTGGTAGAGTTGCCCTTCAACATCTGCAATCCCTGGTTGTTCTATTGCCTCCCTTTCAGTGAATGAGTGTAACTGTGCTGTCATTCTCTGCTCCCCAGGGATATTTATTAGACAACGGCCATCAAATCACCTTCATTATAGCAACCAAATGCAAAGCCTTGAGCAATGCAGAGATCTTTCAAGTTTACTGGCAGTGCTTCCAGAGAAAAAGAAAGCGAGTGTGAATTGAGTTTTGTTCTGTCATCCCTCAACATCCAAGGGCTTCAGCTTGCTGCAGCTGGACTGCTGGTGAACCCCACGGATCAACACGAAGCCAGAAGTTGGTAAGGCACGATCAGATGGCAATCACAGAAGCAGACACTTAAAGGATCTTTTCATTTCACCAGGTGACAGACCTGATATGCTAATTGAAACAATATCTGTGCCTGCTCCTGCGATTTCAAATCACTAAAGCTCTGGTTTTGACACAGGCATGAGAAAAATAAAGTCCTCTTCAAAAGAGTAGTAGCGACCTCATTCAGACACGTTCATTTTCATGAAAGGTAAATATGGCAAACAAAGTAGTGATGGGAGCAGTTTGTTCCTGAGAAGTGAGGAAGGGAGGAAGAAAAATCATCACCCAGTTTGTCTTTCCACAAGGCTGATTTCCTTTAGCAGCCTGAATAAGCAATTGGCTACTAGCCAGCTGCAGTGAATTTGTCCCACGTTTGCAAGATCAGTCAGTGAGCAAAGCTGTTTTCAGTTAATAAATATTTGATTTACAAGGTACAGTAAGTAATAAAAAGGGAAGGGAGTTTAGCTGCTGGGAAATTTGTTTAGCACTTTAGTGGGGATAACTAACAACTAGCTTTGGTTGTTTTTACTCCTTCACATGGCCAGTGGGCAACCAACTTTATCAGTCTATCAGTCTTGCTGCATTACACTTCATGGTGAACAGAACCAAGACCCTGAGCAAAAGAGAGGTGGACTGGGACATACACCGTGCCTTGACAGAAACACAGCTGAAGGGAACACTCTTAGATTCTCCTTTCTTCTTCTCTCTGAGTAACCTGTAATAAATATTGAATTTCTCACTATCATTGGGAAAAATCAAAACTGTTTGATCCTTTCCATATGATATAGGTAGCTATATATGAGAGGGGGAAGGATATAGAGTAGCAGGTACACAACAGCCAGCAGCATTTTATCAAAGGAGAAAAGACCCCAGAAGTCACTAATTAGCTGACTACATAGTCCTGGGTATTTTGGATAGAGCTGGAAAACAAAGAAGACACACAAACACACACACACACACACACACACACACACACACACACACACACACAAAGTCTGTGTTTAAAAATCCCAAACCAACTATGAATAAAAGGTAGCTTGGTTTGGTTTTTTTTTTACAGTTTTAATTTCTTCCTAGAGTACCAAGCCTCTAGGTGGGGATGTGGGGATGTGGGCAGAGTAGGGAACAGAGCATCAGGAGGCCTGAAGTGCAATGGTAAGCACAGGTGAGTGCACTCTGCCTGCTGTAGGAGCCAACATTTCTGTTCTCAGTCTCTGGTGTGCAACAGCCCTCCCATGTGACCATGGGCACATCACCTAGTCTTTCAGATCTCCAGTTCCCTGACTTGTAAAAAGACTGGCTGACTATCTTACTCACTGCTCAGGTCCAGCAGGTTGTTTTGTGCAGGCTCTATAAAGGAGTTTTGAGTTGTATACTCTAACAGTATTCTGCATTTTTTTAGTACCTGCTACACAACTCAAGAGTTGTGGCTGTTCATTGCAGATCAAGGACTCCACCAGAACAGTAATAGCTTCTTTCTAGAGGCTCAGAGCAGCGAGGTTGTCCCAACTGCCCTACCAGCAATACTGTACATACATGGTTATTGATTTCTAGACTGCTGGCAGTAGCTGCTTCCCACTAATTACCAGCAGAACAGAACAAAGTGTTTCTTAATTTCAAACTAGTTCTTCTGAGTTCTACCTCCTCAGTCTATACAGCTTCACATCCTTTTCTACTGCTTTGCTTTTATCACCAGTTATTCCAGGTGTTTGCCCAGTGAGAGCACAAGGCAAGCCCTGGACAGACTGCAGGTGAGGGGCAGCCCACAGGTCTTCCAAAGCAGACTCTGGAAACTTGGTCCCTTCCCCACTCCCTGCTGCAACAGAATGTTTTCAGACCACAGCACCTGGACAGGGTGGCGAAAGGCAACCCCCAGATAACACTACAGGTACGAAGGCATGGCATCACCACAGCCTCAACTGGGAAGGGGCTCAGTGGCTGGTTTCTGTGCTGGACTGAGCAGCAGGCACTCTTAAGAGTGGCTTTTGCACCACTGGTGTCTAGCTGGTGAGGAGCCAGCCTCACTCAGCACTGTGTGGAGGGCACAACAGCTCCTGCAGGAGATGAAAAGCCACAGCCCAACTGGGTGACCCAGGTCCCTGTCTGCTGGTGGAGGAAAGTCCACGTTCACTTTTCTACCAGAAAGGAAATTTGGTCTTTAAAATGCTTTCCAGACTTCAGGAAAACTTGATGCCAGGAGTTTGATCAAAGCATACGCTTCTGCAGAAGAGCTTTAATGAATCAATGTTTCCTGACAAAAAATAGCTTCTGCCAGAAATCCTGTCCAGCTCCCCTATTCAGTTAGCTATCTCTAAAGAGCACAGCCCTCCATCTGCAAAACAAGGATAAGAATTTTTATCTTCTCTTTATGAAGCACATTAGGATCTGTGGGTGAACAGCTCAAAATAAAGAGCTATTAAAACTTGTGCTTTCACAAATGGACCTGACAGCTGCCACTAATATTGGACAATAGTATTCAAATGGGCCAGGACAAAGTAACATTGGCAGGAACAATCCCCCATTACATTGTTTTAAGATATCTAATCCCCTGGAATTGGAATGCAAGGGTGATGCCAAGGGGTTTGGGGAAAGGAGGGAGCAGGAGGAGGGTTTATTTCTTTCATATATGCTTTACTTTTTCTAGCTATTGGGATATCTGTTCAAATAAACTGCAATAGTTGGACAACAAATGTTTGTTGTAATAATAGCAACATTATCAAATTGATCAGCCCCATCCTTCAGGAACAGGCTGTGCCTCTTGTTTGTTTTTCTGTTGAGGAGGGACGTGTCCCAGAGGATCTCCCTTTGGGAACCCCTGTCTCAGCATGAAATGAGTAACACAATTTATGTAGATGCTGCCAGCTTCTTTCACTTCTCAGACAGAAAATGGCTTTATCTAGTCAGGTAATGTCACAATAAAATAGTACAGTAGAAATTTCACCACTGAATGGTCTAAAAGCGACAGATCACCCAATCTGTATTTTCACAGGCTTTTCAAACTAGGTGCTGTGCTCAAATGGCAGGAAGCAGTAAAAGGGGGAGGGGGGGGAACCCCCACCAACCATAAAACCAAACGACCACAGATTTTAAGTAAATATTTTTATGACTGGAGTGATGATAGTATTATCAAAGTTGGCTAAAGAGGCAGGGAACAATGCTGTGTGCTGATCAGATTTAGTGAACTTACTTTTGGTGAGCTTTTCAAAACATCTTTTGATTTATCACCTGCTTAATTAGGCAGGATTTGAGGGCAGAGGATGGATATAGTCAGGGGTGACAACACTGAATAACACTGCTAACAGTGTTCAATATGATGCTCACACCTTCCCAGCACTTCTGCACCTGTCCTACCTTTCCTGCCCTCACCCCTGCTCCTGGATCAGGATCCTGTGTCTGGCTGTGCTTGCTGAACACAGGTCAAAACTGTACCTCCTATACTCCCTTCATAATTCTGTTTTCATTTCAAAAAAAGAAAAAAAAAAAAAAGAAAAAGACCCAACAACCCTATGAAATGCCATAGGAAGTCTCTTAGGAAGATGTGGGATACAAATGAGGGGGATCTGGAAGCTAAAATATTCAGTAATACTCACCACTTGCATCTACTCTGGCACACTTCTCTCAGCTGGGTGACTAAATAAAATACTATTGTGTCATTCTGATATTTTCTTATTTCTGAAGAGCTGAATACAAACCCTTAGAAAGCAACTAACAGCCAAATTAAGTACATAATGCTACTGTCACATTCATATCCAAAAGCTCCACTCATGGTTTCAGCATAACAAGGTTTTTCAGCTTCTGAAGAGCCTCGGTGTGTTGTTTTGTTTTAAGGAAAAGAACACCACATATGATGCAGTTGGCTTAAGCCACACTTGCACTGTCAGGGAAAGACCAATTAGTGTCTGGGAAAACAAGTTCCAAAATATCCAGATTTTTTTTTGGAGCTTCTATTGGTAACTCTGTACCACACTGTCAGTGCCAAAGAGGGATGGGAACAGAGGAATTGGTGATGGGATTTAGTAAAGGAAGAGAAAGGAGGTGTGTCACCCCCTACAGAGATTTTTACTTCTTTTCAAAGGTGCAAGTGTTTACAAGCTCCCTTCCTTCAAAAGTAAAAGCAGATCTAAAAGAAAACTCTGTAAGTCACTACTGTCTCAACTGATTCAGGCAGATGTTGTTGCTGATGGTATCTTTGCATCTTGACATTCATGAATAAATTCCTTCATCTGAAACCTTATAAACATATAAGTTCATGAAAGAACCCACATGATTCCTTTTATTTTTAGGAGATTGAATGAAATATTTATATCCCTCTGTGTCCCAAATATCAATTACTTCCTTCACCGAAAAAGTACATGTTCAATGTGATTAAAAATTTACCCTCCTATAAAACAATATACAATTAACTCATCCATTTCCAACTTTCCCTGTCAGAGGAATACTGCATACAGCCACATCCATCCCTTTTCAACCATGCACACCATCCATACAGCCTTTCAAATTTGACAGGTAAGTAAAAAATACAGCTATTATCAGACAACACATCCACATGATCTCCTGACAGCTACATGCACACACAGCAGTTACCACTGGAAGAAGTCAGCATTTACTAATGTGTTTTGGATACTGGTCTGATTTTCCTAGATAAGATTACTTTGGCTTCAGAATTAATTTTTAGAGGTATTTAGATGAACACATTCTGATAATTTTCAGCATAACCTGTAAAGTTCTGTTTTAACATTTTAAAATTATGATTATTCTATACAATTATATTTGCATCTATTTTTTTCTTTCTCATAATGACTTCCCCCTCCCAAAAAAAGAATATTCAGCAAAAATCCTTAAAACTTAATCCCAGTAAAGCTTTCTTTTTCTCTTCTTGTGGAAAAAAGAACATTAAATTCAATAGCAACATGTGCTTTCATCACTGCATTTTACAAGTGAGATATGAGGAATTTATACTTTAATTTAGGATTAGGTAATAGTTTTTAAATGCCTAGAGAAACACATTCTTCACAGTATTCTTACAGTACCACAGTCATGAAAAAGTGGCATTTAAAAAACTGCACAATAAATTACTTAGTTTAAAAGAAAAAACACAACAAAAAACAAACCAAAATCAAACCCAACCAGGAAATCAATGGTCACAAAGCAGAAGCAGCACTGCAAAACTGTTATGTTTGGTTTTTTTTTTTAACTCTACATCATCCTCTAAATGTTCATTTTCAGAAAGTCTCCCAAATCTCTCTGAAAATTAACTTTAGTGATATATAATATTTAGACTGTAGGAGAAGAGAGACTGAAAAAGCAATATATGAAATATGTGGCAAAATGCTGTTTATGGATATCAGCTCCTATAATAAAATACAACAGTTAGTAAAAATTTATTTTTCAACTATTTTTGGAAACAAGATATCTATCATACAACCAAACATCAACTGGTCACAGAAAAATTGGCACAAACTAACAAATTTTCTTTCAATGCACAAACCCCTCTATACCTGCAGAAGTTATCTTTATACCTAGGAGGAAGGGGATCTTACTGCTTTAATATCAGATATGTTGAAAGAACTACTCATTTTGCATCCAAAAGACCTGCAAAGGTCATAAAAGTGGGGTTTCATCCCATCTGGATGAATCTTCTGATAAGCAATAACAACATACGATTTGATTTCCAACAGGAGAATGTACAGTAGAAAAAAACCCTGTATCTTTGAATTTGTAAGTTTTGAACTTATTTTCATTCTCCTTCAATGAAAAATTCATTTGTGCTATTAAAAACTGTGGTGGCAGAAACCCAAAAAAACCCAAGCCAATTTCATAATGGAAGGCAATTAAGTTGATTGCTGAATGATAAATACCACATCTTTCTTCAATGGGGATGTTGTTCTTTGAGGAAGCAAACTGTTTTTCTCTTCATGAATTTTAAAAAAAAAAGCATCCTAAATCTCTCTCTCAAAAGTTCAATGGAAAGCAAACACTCATTATTGAGTTATTCTGGAAAGTCTCTGCAATTTAAAGAGCTTATATTCTAATAATGGGGACAGGCAAAAAAAGCAAACTGACTCTTACTCAAAAATATTAGGATTAGAAAAAATATGAATCTTGACCTATATTTTGGTTTTTTTTCCCCCAGCTGTCTATTCATTTTCAGGAATGAACACCTTCCTCTGAAATCTGTATGTTGATTTAAGGTTTAAGAGAGTCACTATGAAAGAGAATTATTGCCCTGCATGTAGTTAAATGGCAAAGTTTATTTCTTAAGTGGGACATGAAAAAATGTGCAACGGAAGCTTATTGATTTATTTCCTTTGGTTTAGACTATGTGAACTATATGGATTCAGATCCTTCATTCTGAAAACCAGACCAGTCTAAGAATTAATACTCAACCCAGATAAAGAAGTTTAGTGCTAGGCAAACCTTGAAAAGGCTTTAAGTAGGAGAAAAATAAATGGTAAAATCTTCTGTAGAAAAGAGTTTTGAAAGTAAAGTCAGGTAAGAGTCTGAGGCAATATTTACAATGTGGAGATTCCTGGACTCTAGTGTTTTTTCTGCAGCAGAAAAGTAATGAATGACAAATTCTCACACCTTACCATGCTCATCAACATCTAAATGTAATTCAGTAAAGCATATACATTATAGAGAAAATGTAGGAACTATAAAAAATACCCAATAAACAAAACTCTTAGGACTTTACGGATGAAAAATTCCATAGGTCACACCACACATTCGTGCAAACCACACTGAGACCCTCACAAAAGACTAAGTCAAACCAGATGGCAAAATTAAACCAGGTACTAAATCCCAAACAAGAATCCAATGCAGTCATGGTTCTTGTGATCTAGAACTGCTGTTATTCACCAACAGCTGAGATGAAACTCAAACCATAGGAAAAGATACTATCAAAAGACATAAGCTGCAGAAAAATTTAAACACTTGGAATACCTGATATTTCTCTCTCTTTGCTCAGCAATCCTTTCTTCATTGTTTCATAAGGCATCAACAAGTTCCTGGGGTTAGAGACACTCCATCTGTTGTATTTGAACAACACAGAGAAATGAACCTCAAACATCATATGAATCATTGGAAATACTAATGAAATTAACAGCAACACTCAAAAAAGTTAATATTCTAAGCAAGTTGTTCTTCCATTTAACTCTTCTGTGAAGGTCAGGTTAAGATTTGACTAAAGATAATACAGTATTTAAAAAAAATAATTAAATTTTATACTTTGTGGGAAAACCCAATGGTTTTAATGCTTTGTTGTGTCAAGAGACTGGAGAAGCTCTCTCAACTATATCTTTAGAAAGAGATGAAATAAGAAATAAAAAGCCATAAACATGGAACAGAATGGTTACGTCAGAAGTAGTGAACAGGGCAGGCTACACTAGTACCTCAGAAAAGCTACAATGAGCAGAAATACTGGATGGTTAGGCACAGCAGATTACTAGGGAGATACTCCAACTCAGGAGCCCCGAAGCCAACATGTTGATATGATAATTTTTTATGCCAAACAATCTCAAAACATTCTGTGGGAAATGCTGCCTTGTAGTTTGCTGACAAATAGAAGCTGGGTGCTCAAGATTGTATTTCACCCAAGCTCAATTTTCTCAGGGTGCTCATGGCTCTTGTAGATCACACCTCTTAAAGGGCAGTCAAAATGGGCATTTTAACTAGAAGATGCTGCAGAGTCATAACAGAAACCCTAGACCTGTCCCCCTCTTTGCTTCCTTAGCAGAGGCTGCAGTGCATTTGAGGAGGATCAGCACCTTCAGCAGTTCTGCACACAGTTCAGTCTTGGAGACCTCCCACTCAAAAGAGACCCACTTGTAATTATTATACCCAACTGCAATGTCCTCCAAACTGCATCTCCCTCAACAGGTTTCTATTTGAGCAGAGACTAGGTTAAGTAATTAGGGAACCTCTTAAAAGACATGTACATTGCCAGATAATTAAAAAAGAAGCAACCCATAAAATGAAATAATGGGGCTGCTTGGCATGACTCAGCAGTCAAATATTTTCATTCAGAGATATTTAACACTATTCAAAGAGAATCAGGTATCATTAGCTATTCATGAGGGAAAGAATCTCAAGTATTCTTGATTTATTAACAATTCAAGTTACAATGGAGCTTTTATTTCCTTCTAATTGTAAGCAAACAACATTATTAGTACTCAAGGCATATAAAGCAGAAGTATTATCATTATTAATTTACCATTATTACTAAAAAGTACAAGAAAAAGCAACAAAACCTCCCCAACCTCAATCTCTTGCTCCACCCCTCAAGATATCCTTTCTAATCCCATAAAAGCATCTGTCTTTGATTTCAAGTGGAGTACCTGCTGTGCAGGATGCAATGCCAATCCAATTTGTGTGCAACAAAACCAACTGGGTTGAAATGAACTCTGCATTTTAAAGATGTTTGTGTTTAATCATTACCGTCACTCCTCCTTAATGAAGGCATTAATCAAGCAAAACTTCAAGCAAAAACGGAAAGGCTCCTCTCAAGAAATGAAGAAACAAATAAACCCCCCCCCCTTCCCCAATCTTCACAATATCCGTTACTATCAAACGCTGTTACACTTCCCTTTGGCAGGGCTTCAAATGCATATTCCTGTAGGTTGTTTGGAGGCATTAAGGAGCAGCAGCAGCTCCCTCCAGCAAGAAGTGGAGGAGAATGTCACAGAATTCCTTTTTATTTTAAGGAAATAAGAGCCACAGACAATACTGCCCTGTCAGCAATGTGTAAAACCAATACACAAAACATTTATTCGGCCCTTGGAAATGAGTTTGATTCAAAGCTTGGCAATTATAAGAAGTCAATATTTGAAGATTTCCACTAACCATAAATGATACAGGGCTGGCCTAAAGAGAAACTTGGTTTCAGAAATTCGAGTATGTATGTAAATGCTCACTCCTGACAGAAATTCAACCACATCCCTTATTTACCTTAAGATGGACATCCAGATTTTCAAAGCAGAGCCTGAAGATTAATTTGCACGAGGAAACACCAATAAAACACAGAAAATGGGACAGCACCGTAGCTTTTCCAGTCTGGCATTCCCACCATCTCCATCACTGAGGAAAAATGAAGGATTTGTTGAGATTTAACCATTATGATATACTGGTGATCCTGCTCTGACAGGGGGGTTGGACTAGATGACCTTTCAAGGTCCCTTCCAGCCCCTGACATTGTGATTCTATGAAGAAGCCCATTCTCATTTCACAGATCAAGAGGATCTATTTTTAAATCCATTACTCCTCTCGTTTCATTCGTGCATCATATTTTTTTTTCCAAATGCTTAAGGCATTTCTGCTGGTCAGAACTACCACAGTACCACATGCAAGCCTGGGGAAAAGAGCTCCTGAGAGCAATTGTACCAAACATGCAACATTCCTTCAAAAGGCTTTATTCCACAGCTAGATCCTTTCCAGGAGGACTTACCCAATAGCACTCTATTAAAGGATCATAAAAATTTTAAAGGCCTTTTATGATTATGTCAATGACCTTTACTAGATATTTCTCCCATGGCTTCCACAAATTTTCTCTCAACGTGGAAACAAAAAACAGCAGAGGAACTATTGTATTGTTTAAATTAATTTCTAGTTTGAAAAAAAAAAAACAAAACAATATTTCCAGTATCACATGTACTAAAAGAATATAGTAATGTTACATAGAATTATTGTTTTGTTTTGGGGTTTTTTTTCTGTGCTCTTTCAATCCATGGAGTGTTCACATTCTTTATATGTATATATATCCAAACAAAACTAGGGAGCAAAGCTGTCTATACTGATGCATAGAAGCTAGACATTTTGCTGACCTGATGATAACTAGAAGATCAGCTAGTGCCATTTCTGGACTTACTGAGTGGGCAAAGCACAACTGACTCCTCTGCATGACCATACAACAAACAGTCATTAGACAGGGGAGGACAAGAAGCATCTTCCATCCTCTGATGTAAAGGTCTGGAATTCATTTATGTCATACTACATTGTGACAACCACAAAACAGCTATTTAATTTTTTATTTTAAAGACTACCCCATCTAGAATTATTCCCATATTTCTGCCTGAGTGGGTTTTTCTGGAGACTCTGCTCCCCTGATGAGCACTAACTGAGGCTGATCACCATCAGATTCTGAAAAGGGAATGAGATGGCTCCTCTCAGTCTCCTTACAGACTCCGGATGAACCAAGGTGGACATCAACATGAGGTAAGTTGGAAAAGTTGTATAAAAAGTTTAAGTGTTGAATATTTGTCACCAATTAAAAAAACAAAAACCAAAACAACAAAAAAAAAAACAAAACAAAACAACAAACTTGTCACCTCTAGTAATTTTTTTTTATGAGATGTGACTTGGTCTAGGTGACCCTGCTCTGGCAGGGGGGTTGGACTAGATGATCTTTCTAGGTTCCTTCCAACCCCTGACATTCTGTGATTCTATGCCACTGTTAGGCATTCAAAAGAATAGCTAACATTTTCCCTACTCTTTCTTCCAGGTTCTCAATTTGAAAAGCAATTAAAAGATCTCCCCAGATATACTTCTGAGAGAGCCTGGATTTCCTGAATTCAGTTGTTGATAGATAGGAAGCAACATGGCATAGCAGGGAAGAAAAAGAAAAAAAGACAAAAGAAAGAAGTTATCCCATCCTTCTGTCAGGCACTTTGCAGTATAATGAGCTATGATGAAAAACAAGTCAAACGTTGAGAAAAAAAAAAAAAAAAAAAAGAGTGCTTGGAAATGTTATCCTACTGACGGGATCGGGAGTAATTAATTATAACCCATGTGACCACTGGATGTCCCCACTGTTCCTTGAATGCAGCGCAGGCACCATCTACCAGTAGATCTGACACAGAGCAGTGATGATTCCCTCGGTAATCAAACCTTCAAGGCACGCAGACACACGTGCAGGAGCAAACCAGAGAGCAGGGGAACAGATCACACATGCTGAGAGAGAAACAGTTTCCACCCAGTTCACTTGGTGCCTACTCAATGCTTAATAATGCAACATCAAGCCAGGCTGGGTGACAGATCCTCAGAGGGAGGCAGGAATGCAGGATTACTTCTGAGGAGATGTGCAGGAAGCCTGGATTAGAGTGTGGGGTGCAATGGGGCAAATGGAAAAGCCCCTGGTGCCAGAAGAGGTGAGAGGAAAGGTGAGCAAGAGCAGGGATGCCAGCATAAAACCACTGAGCAGCTGCCAGTCAAAAGCATCCCAAAGACTTGAAATAGCAAGAGAATGTCTGCAATGCCATGGGGTGCTCTTCAGATCAAAGCCTGGAGCACACTGGTGGGCTGAAAGCTGGAGAAGCAAAGGGAAAGTAAAACAAACCCCAAATACACCAGGAAGACTGCTTCTACACAGCCTTACTTTAAGGTCAGGTCTTATGAGAGGTTTAAGTTCACATGAAGGTGCAGGAAGCTGAAGTGTCAGCATCAACACATCTTTACTTAGTCATGTGAAAAAAAAAGCCAGATCTAATTCTGCCAGCAAGGAAGGACCAAGTGCCTTTCTTCCTATAATGAAAAGGAAAGTGATCATAGTATTTTTTAATGGCAGCAATTTCCTACTAGTAGTTTCCAAAGCGAATTTCAAATTAACCATGTGCCTATTCTGTGGAAACAGAAAGTTCAAACTCTGATAGCTCATGACTTATTTCATGCTTGTAGTGAGAGGTTACACTACAGAAAGCACCAGATCCCATTTCTGTTCCCACCTCCTTTTATTAGCACAGCTCCCTGATATTACATGTTGAACAGCAAAGCTATGGGAAGGGCAGCAGTTGCTCCCATAAAATAACCTTTGAAGAGTTTGTACTCTTATTATCTCTCCTCCACCATTCCCTTTCCTACCTGCCACTTGTAGAAGCAGTGAAGGGTCTTGGCCACAACTGACTTCACCTTGGACTTCAAAAAGTAAGGCAGAAAAAAAACCCCTGCAAGAGCACCAGCATTAGCAGAGAAAAAATAAAAACAGATATAAACTGAAAACAAGTAACTACATTGCAGATTTCATTAGAACATGCTAGATTTGCAATTAGTATTACATTTATTTATTAGTAGTCTCCTGATTAGTTACCTAAGCTATTAGGGTGACCAGAAACTCAGAACTAAGGATAAGTTCTTCAGCCTGGATGGGTTTGCCAGAAGGGTTTTGTGTTTTGCTCTGTGTTTTCCCCACTCACACACCATTAACAAGGATGGCTGGTCTGACACACTGTGAATATTCTTTTTGTTCAGATTTCAGATGTTCACAAAACAGAGCTGCACTGTAATGGGAAGGGGTTTTTTTTTAGGGGAGAGCCCTGGGGGAAGGAAGTGCATGAATATATTTGAATAATAAATTAATTTGAGAATTTCATGGTTTGCAATTAAATTAATTAGGTACTCTGAATTACTGGCCAGTGGCTCTTCAAGCTTGTTCTACTTGGTTTGAAGTGATGTGTATACATAAATGTGCCAGAAAACCCAGATACCTTTTGTTCCCTCCCCTGTATCTCAGCTATACTTTCAGATCAACAACTGACCATAACACATATGCTTTGTATGAAGCATGAAATGATAAAGTGCCTTGCTGAAATTTCACATTAATAATAAAAAAATAGTTACCTATTGTCTTCTTGTAGCCCACACTTGCTTATGCAGCACATTGGCTGGCAGAGAGAATTCACTGTGTACATTCCAGTCTTCCAAAAATAAGACTTAACACCAAGACACTTCATCCAAGGATCTGAGATTGCTTTAAAAAATCAGGGATGCTTTATGACAACTGTTCAAATTCTGAGCACTTTATTTACAGATTTTGGCTCTAAAGAAGGAGAAGTAACTAATCCTGAGACCTGATTATTTTCCCTGGTTTAAAATGGAGACTGTGCACTTCATTTTCAGGCTGGTTGGAAAGCTCTGGCATCTCTTCCACTCCCAAGATGTTATATCTGCACTTGACTCCAAGCTGAAGTCAAGTAAGAGTGCTCTGCAGCACTCAGCTTTTTGCACCTTAATCATGTGCTACAGTTAGAAGTTAGCCATAAGAAAGGCTGTGCATGTTTAGGAAAAAAAAAAATAAATAGGAAAACAGTATCAAGAAATAGTGAAAATCCATGGACTGAAACAGTTTGGGGTCCAAAAGTTCAAGATCCTACCCATTTTTTCTTGCCCTAGAGCACAGAGAAGGAAGACAACAGCATAATCTTAAGATGTGATAGTAAAACAGACCCTTCACAATCAGATTCCTTCCATTTTAATATTATTTCAGTCTGCAAATTGGAAGGTCCATTGTGGACCAATTTAAATTAAATCTTTAGCTATTAGAACTAAGCCCGGGTAGCGTTTACAGAGAATTACTAGACTTGTAGGAATTATACTTAGGTAAACAAAAACTATGGAGCAATTTCTGGGGTCTTCTCCAGTGTCTTCATAGAAAAGGTTTTGCCCATGCAAGCTGGAAGACAAGTGAACGGAGATGTATTAAAAGGTGTCCAAAGAACTAAAAAAAAAGAAAAGTAAACAAAAAGGGCTTAGGCCACGTTTGCTCATAGCTTCATTCTACAGCATTTGTTCTTTTTCAGTAATTAATTTATCAAAGAAGAATTTGGCCCAGAGTTGCTACAGTTATCTCTGATTAGCTTTTAGCTAATGTTGTGTGATAGAAAATACATGGATGAAATTGCTGTGTAGACCAGCCTGAAACACTCCCAACACCTCGACAGAGCCCTTTAAGCACGATCAACTGATAGACTAGTTTAAATCCTGTCTTGCACTAAGGACTCTCACAAATTCAGTTTAAATTTTTATAAACAGATTGCTTCTTGGGTTGTTATTATTAGTGTGAGCTGGACAGCTTGAATTAGAGAATAATTTATTCCCTGTGCATTTCTAATTACAGAAAAGAGGTTCACTCACTGACACACTTGTCCGTCTTGTTCTTTCCTGTCTTTCAGGCATGGCTGATTGCAGTTAAATAGACAGACCAGCACAAACTGCATAAGAAACACAACTCTGTCAAAAAAGGACTGAAGTGTTACCATTAATTATTCTGGACCATGTGCTCATTTACAACAGATCTAACATGAGAAATATTCTCAGAGGTGTCAAACAGCCTCAGTTTCATAGGTGCATGGGGGTTGCACTGACTAAATGTTTGAGTGACTGGTAGGATGTGACCTGCCAGAGACCCTTGAAGCTTTGGGATTTCATGTGCAATTTGTGTTTCAGTATTCAATAGATAATTTAAATTGGGCCACTCTCTCTGAGCATTTCTGAACAATCTACATGCTTGAGCCTGTGTCGGAACTGCACAAGTATCTAAAAAAAAAAAAAAGCATTTATGAGCATCTGCTCAAGTGATTATTTGGAACTCAGTGCATCTTAAAAAGGCTTGAAGAAAGTGAAAATACTGTTTTCTAAAGAATGGCAAAAGGTAGGCATAACAAACATGGTGTACATACAAAGATAGCTTGAATATGTTAACTGAAGGAAGGAACAAAACCAAAAGCACCATGGTTTAGTTAACCCTTGCTAAACCAGGGATGTTATTTTATATAACAGAGCAAAGAAAAGAAACTTTAGCCATTAATCAATTGAACAAACTTTGCAAAGGCATGAATCCATTGACTGGTAATTCATACTGGAACCAAAAAGAAAAGAAGCCTTGGATTTACTAAGCTTTACCATTCAATTATTCCAGCCAGAACTACAAAAGTATCCTGTTTCTGGTCAGTTTATTATTTTTTAATCCCAAAAATATGTACTTTAGGTGTGCCCTCACTGCCACTGTCTAACAGAAGAGATCTTCACCCAGTCTCATGCCTTTGCATAAAAATGAATTTCCTACCCCAAGCAAGAAGCAACAATGAGAAGCTCTTCTGTAATGAAGCAACACAGTTTTCAAGTAGGTGATAATCACCTGCCTTCCCTTTTAGTACAGTTTTCTGCTCTCTCTGTTGTTGAAACTGCCCATTTTTGCAAGACTTGCCTAATTCCTGTGCTTGGATGTCTGCAACGAAGAGATAGACATTTCCTTGCCCTTTTTTATAGAGTATGTAAGGCAGAACTTTTTTCTGCTTAAGATTTTACACAATGCTCTCACCATTGAAGTGGTAGTTTACAAACAGCTCAAGCTTAAAGAGTGTTTCCATTAAATGACAGCTCTTTACCAACAGTGACAAAGCTTGTTGAGGGGGTTATCATCTGTCAGCATGATATTAAATTCTCTCAAGTTTTTCACCTGAATATTTTAAAGAGGAACAGTTTCAAGACAATAGGAAAACTATCATCCAAGGTAAAAAAAAATCAGAATTGCACATAACGCTGGATTCCCTTTCAAGCAGCACCCTCTTACAACCTTTGGTTTACTATTCAACGTTAGTTTTGAATTTATGCTTTTGCTTAGTATCAAAGATTTCCTCTTTCTGCCAGCTAGATAGGCAGTATCTTTGTATTGTGTTCATTGACCCTATGAAAAACAAAGCTGAAAAAAACTTGCTGTGGCTTTTTACTAAGTGCTACTATAACCAATATCCCCAACCTCATCAGCAATCTTGCTTCTGAAGTTCACATGCATGACAATGAAAGCATTCAGAATTTGGTTTCAAAAGATGCTTTTTACCAGGCTACAAAGCACATGGGACAAATACTGACTGCTTTAAGATTTCAACCACATTCTCCCTCCTCACAGGTGATTGTATTTTTTTGTTTGTTAAGTGTTTCAGATTTCAAAACATTTTATCTGATCTGAAAGGAAGACAGAGATATATTTTTAATAGTAAAAAGAGGATCCAGAAAATATGTTTACTTGCAGTCTCCATCCACACTCTGCTGGGTATACAAGATACAGTTTCAAAACCTCTGGTCTAAGCTAAGATGCTTCAGATGTAACAGAGTGTCAAGGGGTAGCAATTCCCTTTAGGAGAGAAACAAAACTTTTCTTTTTTTTTTTTTTCTTTTTTT